>LBNU01023543.1:94680-138499 GCA_014162995.1 Artemisia annua
AAAACTATATTTAACTATTTAATAACACATTAGAAATTAAGAAAATGGAAAATAAACTAAGAAAAAGGAAATTATAACTTAGAAAAATCTAAAATATTATAAAATAAATTTTGAAACTAAAAATATATTTATTATACTATTTATCTATTTAATATTAATTATTTACTATTTAATAATTATAAAAACTATTTTTGATTTATTTTAAATACTAAAAAGGCAAATAAAAATCTGAAACTTTGAAGGAAAATCTAAAATAATATAAAGAACTTAATAAAAATAAAATATACTGAAGAAAGAACCAATATAAGCAAAATGGGTAAAAAGCAAAACCAAATAAGCACTTATTAATAAGCACTTTGCAAGAAAAGTTGCTACAAGCTCAAAAACAGTTCCAATAACTTAAATGGACTTAAATCAGCTTAAATTACCCAAATAAGTACTAAGAATAAGCAGAAATGAGAAAATAAACAAAATCCAAATACTAGAAAAAAGACAGACTTGGGACAAGAATGGGAGCTAAAATGAGCTATGGGCCAAAGAACTTGAGCCCAAAATAAGCCTGCATTCCACTAGACAGCTGGAAGAGCTATCCAGAGAACCATATTTGAGTTTGTGAGGACCACTAATAAGCTTATATGAAGCTTAGGAAATAGAAAACCATCCCTGGAAATACACAAGGTAAGAGAAATTTCCCAGGGTCTCCAAGCTTTTCGGGAAGCTTCTTTAACAAAACTGCTAAGCAGTTCTCGTTAAGCGGTGTTTTTGCCATCTCAAACAAGTTTTCCTTGTTACTTAACAAGTGTTTGAGTGTGGATGCAAACTTGGGCATCAGAAGGATAGCATCCGAGAAGCTTATGTCAAAGTGTAATTCTTGGAAAATTTGAAAGAATTTATCCATTTGATGACTTGCTTTTTCTCGGAGCTTTTGTTCATTTAAGCGTGATGGGTAAGGAATAGAAGTTTTGGATTTAGGGTCCTCAGCCGGAGTTACTGGGGTTCAAAGACAACTCCCGGCTTTGGTTTTGTTTTTGGGACAACCTGAGGATGGATGTGTGATGTACTTTGTGGGCTTGTAACTTGCACTTTGTCCTTTGTCGCCTTAGGCTCACGTTCCACTACCTTTGGAAGAGAGGAAGAAGAGGTAGTAGGAATCGCCGGTTCATCATAAGAAGCACCACTTCTGATTGTGATCGCCTTAGCATCGCCCCTCGGGTTAGCGATCGTGTTTCTCGGAAGTTGTCCTGAGCCCGGGGGTCGATCATTTAAAGACTTCTTGATCTCAGAAATCTGGCTGACCAATAACTGATTCATTTCCTCTTGGGATTTCATGAATTGTTTCAACAACTCATCAGATGACGGTCCAGTAGGAACAATAGCTTGAGTTTGAGTAGGAAAATTTTGACCTCGGTTGTTTGGACCTTGGTTCTGAAAATTTCCTTGATTTTGATTATTTCCATGAAAATTCCCTTGATTGGAATGACCCTGACCTTGGTTTCGGTTAAAGTTTCCTTGGTTTTGGAAACCTTGATTTTGAAACCCTTGGTTCTGATTGTGGTAACCATGACCTTGATTGAAATTACCTTGGTTTTGATAACCTTGGTTCGTTCGGTTTTGGTTCTGGAAATTTTGGTTACGGTTTTGAACATTTTGATTTTGATTAAAACCGGGAGGTCCAGGGTAGTGGTTGGGACGATAGTTCGGGTCCATCGGCGGACGAAATTGGTTACTTCCATGATTGGAAGGACCAGCTATCGCATTAGCTTCAAAGGGGTTACCATCGGTGGCCATACAATTGTAATATGCGTGGGGGCCACCACAGGTAACACAGACTTCCACTTTTTTAACTTCAGCAGGAGAAGAAGTTTGTGGAAAAGAGACTTTCTTTTGGTTGGAGAGAACCAAAGCTTGAATGGCTTCCGTGAGTTTGTCAATCTTAGCATCGGTGCTAGACTGACTCACGGGCGATGAAGAAGAAGGACCAACACTCACTTGGGAAACAACCGGTTTGCTTCGTGTAGTGCGGACCTTAGATTTGTTCTCGATGATCGCTAAAGCTTCTTTTGTTGTTTTACTCAGGAAATTACCTCCCGCGGAGGCATTAAGAGAATCCTGATCAGCTTGGCTCACACCATTGTAGAAAGTATCGAGTTGCATCAACTCGGAAAAACCATGGTGAGGACATTTGCGAAGCAATTCCTTAAAACGATCCCACGACTCACTAAATGATTCATCAAATTTCTGAGTGAACTTGATGATCTCATTTTTAAGACTCGTGGTCTTGGAAGGAGGATAGAATTCATTCACAAATTTCTTGACTAAATCCTCCCATGTTTCGATAGAACGAGGGGGTTGTTTTTCAAGCCAAATCCGGGCTTGTCCCTCGAGGGAGAATGGAAAGAGAAGAAGTTTGATTGCCTCAGATGGGACATTCTTGTATTTGATGGTAGATGTGATCTTGTTAAACCATCGAATATGAGCATGAGGATCGTCCCGCTCAAAACCAAAGAATTGACTCTGGGTCACAAGATTCAGTAACCCGGTCTTGAGCTCAAAACTGTCAGCCACGATGGCTGGAACAACAATGGCATCTCCGTAACCCTCGATGGGTGCTTGGAGAAGCTCACTCATAGGAAGATCTGCCATGACGACAGAAGTGGTAGAAACAGTACGAATCTCGGATTCGACTGCGGGTGCAGAACGTCTACGTCGTCTTCGAGGAATTTTAACAAGCTCACGAAATGGGCTTGTAGACCTAGAAGAACGAGTGCGCATGCACTAGAAAAACAAAACCAATGAGTAGAGAAAACTTGAAATCTTTTTATTTATTTATCTTTTTCTTTTGTTGTCTTTTCTTTTTGTTAACCGTTACACCAATCGAAACCTTTTTGCTTTAAAAGCTAATCGGGTAACAACTGATTTCACGATTATTTTTCTGTTGTTGTTATTTGGGAATGGTTTACAACCGCCCTCCTTCAACGGAAGACGGAGGATGTTTATTATATTTTTGGTGTTTTTGTTGAATACTTGGTGACAAGTATTCCTTTTTCTTTTTCTTTTATATATATTAGAAACAAAGAGAAAATATTTTTGTGTTTTTTATGTTTTTGAAAAATGAAAATACGATATATGGTAAATATACAAAGGATAGACGATATACACAAGTTGTGTTTCAAAAACACGATACTGCAAGACGTTTAAGACACGCAACACGCCTCCCCGGCAGCGGCGCCAAATTTTGATTGGCCCAGAAACAGTCAACTAAATCAACCAAGGATTTGGTCAACCAAAGTCAAGCCATTTAGGGCACAATGCAATGATCCAAGGAGTATAGGGATGTCCCGACGAAGCGTGAAATTGTGTTTAAAACGAATTTGAGATCAAGCGTTTATGAAACGAGGATAGGTGAACAAGATTGATTGAAATTAAACTACGAAATTATGAGTGAAAATGATAAACAAACACTACAAATGATTACTGGAAATATGGAAACGTTTACAAATCTAAAAATTTACGTTTACGTTTAATTAAACGTCTACGTACGAAAATAAAAGTGAAAATTAAAATCTATAAATACCTAGATGATGAAAAACATATTTTTACAATCCTAAAAATAAAAGAAAAATTTATGAAAAAGAAAAATATTTATTAAACTATTAAATTAATTATTATTAATTAAAAACTATTTAATAATTATCTAAATTACACTAAATTATAATTAAATAAGAAATTAACCTAAATAAATGAAAAATTAATTTAGAAAAATCTAAAATAACTTAAAAATAATTTTAGAACTGAAAATATATTTATTAGACCATTTATGTACTTAATATTAATTAATTACTATTTAATATTTATTTAAAACTACTTTAAATTACTATAAATACTAAATGAACAGTAATAAATCTAAAACTTTTTCTAATAATACTACAAGACTACAGGAACTTAAGAAAAATATAAAATTGGAAGGTGCTTTTTGAAAAAGTGGAAAAATAAGCTAAAAAGCTTAAGCTTCTTAAATAGAAGCTATCACTTTCCTTAAAATTGATGATATTTGATTTTTCTTTTTATGAAACTGTTTTATACTAAAAATGAAAAGCTTTTTGTAAAGGGAAAACAACTAGTGCTCAAGAATAAGCACTTTGAGTGCTTAAAGGCTTGACAGTTGACTTTGGTCAACTGTCAAAGCTAAAAGCTTTGAAATAAGCCCTAAGCTGAGGTACAGGGGTGAATTAAGACTCAAACAAGTTGAGAGAATTCAAATAAGCTGATACAAACCAAAAAGAATCCCTAAGTAAGCAATTAATCTCAAATAAGCAATTGGAATTCTTACTTGAACACTGAAAATGAGACAGAATGTAGTGGTGATTTCAAGTAGGGTCCATAGAGCTAGAAACTCAAACAAAGGGTGAAATGAGTAGTCAGCTAGGTGGTGAGCTTATGGAACCAAAGATCACTCACTGGGGCCCACTAATAAGCCCTAGGTGAGCTTATGAAAAAGCTTCAACTCACTGATGAACCATTGAGTTCAGTGAAATGGAACAAAAAGTAAACTAGGAGCAGCCCTAGTAAATGAGTTACAAATTGAAAAATAAGCACAAGAACTTAAAGATGGCTTGGTAAGCTTTCCAAAAAATCCAAACTCACCGTGTGGGATCCACAGGTAAGCTTGAGAAGAGCTTATGAATTTGGCTCTCTACACTGATGAGTCAGTGTAGAGGTTTCATTGCTTAGAAATTAAAGGCAATCAATAAGCTAGCAAAAAGCTGTGAAGGGGGCAAATAAGCACAAATTAAGCAAGCTAGACAGGATATCTACTCAAAACAACAACAATTACACACTTAAGTCAACTAATGAACAATTTGGGAACCAATCAATCAAGCAAGTGAACCTGTGCACAAGGCATTTTTCAGAAAAAGTGCTTAAATGATAAGCAAATTTAAGCAGTTTAACAAGCTCACCAAAATTCAAGAAAAATACTATAGCAACACAACCAACCAAATAACAATAGTCCAAAAGCACAAGTTCAGAAACCAAGTATTGAGATCACAACTAAAATCACAAGTTAATTCAAAAACTTTTTTCTGCAAACTTTTGACTTTTTATTTTGCCCTATTAATTTGACTTTTGTGAACTTTGATTACTCTAAACTCACTGATTATGTTATATAATGATAAAAAGAGATGAAATCAAGTTATATAATGAACTAATAAGCTTGAATGATGAAAATGGGATCAAAATTCCCAACAGTACACTGCCAAGATGAAGTTGATGATGATTTTGACTTTTTTATAAAAGACCCATGAATTTTATCTCTTGACTGACCTAAGTAAACCTAAAGTGACATGTTTTTAACAAAGACTTTCACTAGAACACAATGGAACCCCTACAACCACTCTAAGCCAAACGCCCCTTAACTGATGAGATTTCTAAGAAACTTGCACAAAATGAAACTAAGGCTTAACCTAATGACAAGAACTAATCTAATAAGTAAAAATGAAACAAAATAAGCTGAATTAAACAACAATTAAGCACAAAGAACCACAATCACAGATTTCACAATTATGCACTACAAAATGTCAAACTTTGAGATAGAATGCTTTGAAACCTGGCCTAGCTTTTACTAGGACCTCTTTATCAGCAACAAGCTCCTAGCTTATCAAAGATAAACTAGGTAAAAGTTCATCTTGCCAATCCATTTAGACAACTTCCCAAGCTTTCCACTGTCACAATGCAAAGGTACCCTGTGTTGTATTTGTTCTTCTTTTTTGTTTTCTTTTTTATGTTTTGAGTTAAAGTGTGAACTTATAATAGCTTATTATGAGCTTATATTCACTAATAAACTTTGAAGAAGCTTTTATCGAAATTTGAATTTGGAATATGAAATTCAACACTTGCAAACTTTCATTAACTTAAAAAGTAGATTACAATTTGAAAATAAAAGAACTAAATTACATCTAAAAATAGTACACACTTGCTTCTACTTCTACTACTCCTACTTATACTACCAAAATTAAAGATATAAGCTTCTTGCTACATGTGCTCCTCCTGTTGCAATTTGGCAGTGCCCATGGCTTCCTTGCTGACCCTTGACCATATCCCAACCATAAATTTTGCACTTCTCTCATCCTTGCCCTTGATTCCCTTTTTGGCGCCAATTACAAATGGGGCAGTTTGAGTGGAGTTGGTGAGGTATTAAATGGATAGAGAGGAGGTGGTAGGTTTGGCAGTTGAGGTGTATTAATTGTGGTGGCTAGTTGGGGAAAAGGTGGGAGGAAGGAGGGAGCAAAAGGACCTGGTTTCAGGGGGTTGTGTTGGGAGGGAAAAAGTGATTAGGGAGGTGGTTTGACTGGGGGTTTGACCCCATAATTATAATTAAGGGCTCGTGGGTTTTGTTTGTGATTTGGGCCTGGGGATGTTGGGCCATGGAATATATAAGGGCTTGGGGAGGATTTGGATTGGATTTACTTTGGATTATAAACAATAAAAGGGCCGTTTGGTTTATAAATAACACAAGGACCATTTATGCCATTTACTCAATCTTTAGGAACTGAACTTGCACAACTTCCAAAGTACTCACAAGGACCAATATTGCCAATCTTACATAACCCAAGGACCATAAATTCCATTTTTGCATTTTTAAAATCCCAAGGACCATTTTTGAAAATTTCCCAAAGTTCAGGGACCTATTCTGTAATTTGCCCAAAGAATCATTCAAGGACCATTTTTGACATTTTAGAATATTTTAGGGACCTTGAATGATAAAACTCCACAATTTTGAATTCCAGGGACTAGTTTTGCCAATTTTTGAAAGTTGGGGGACTGAAACTGCCAATTCTGCAAACTTTGTTCTTTTTTCATTTGTTTTTAAACATTTTGCATTTGCGACACATAAAACACGATCCTTGGTTATTTTCATCATTTTGATTCATTTTTGCGTGTTTTCAGATGTTTTGCGTTTCAGATTTGACTAAAATTGATGAGTGTTTGAGCACTCATCATATATCAAACGACTTTGAATATCATTTTTTTTTCCTATTTTCAACAACTTCTATGATTTAACCATATTAACTTAGTGGTTCAAATATTATGTGTGATATATGGTTGAAAAGCTTAAAATGTGTTTTGAATAAAAAAAATGGTGTATATTTTGGAGTTCTATATGAATACTTATGCTCATTTTTACTACAGCATATTGAGTGTTCGAATTTAAAGATTATTGTTATATCCTATGTAATACGTTAAACGAGTTTGATTTTCCAAAAAACATCTTTTATTTTCTCCAACTTTTATGAATAAAGTGTATTGATTTGGATGTTCATGAATTATGTTTGATATGGTTGGAAAGCTAACTAGCTATTGATGTATATTTATAAATGCCAAAAGATTAATCATTTTAAGTTTTACACAAATACTTATGCTCTTTTCATGACTTTATATTCAGTGTTCATACTTACAGATTAATATTATATCACATATTGTAGGACCTATTATATATCAACTCTATCACTCGATATCTTTAGCTCGTATGGTGACTTAAGATGGATATATGTGTCGACTTGTATATTAGATAGAGGAAGAGAAAGAGAACTTTATTATCTTATGAAAAACACACATACATAAACACTCAAGCACACACACAAATGAAGTTATGTGGTGGCTTATATAGTTAAGATAAGAGATATGGGCTGGGCTTGGGCTTTTGTAATAAACTAGACATAACCTTATACAATATTAGATTAAACCAAGCCCGTTTACCCTTAACTAGAATACTAGACTATTAAAACTTTATTACAAGACTCAATAACATATAAATGATCGTCACTTCTATTTCTAACAATCTCCCCCTAAGGGGCGATCATTGAGATCTCACTTTGATTCCATTGATGATCAGCACTTCTATTGCTAGTAATCTCCCCCTAAGGGGTGATCATTGAGATCTCTCATTTTGATCTTGACTTTGATCTTTAAGGCTTGTTGTCTTGAGCATTGAGTCTTGTTGAGTAACAGTTTTGCTAGATCCTTTGTTCCTTCATACTTTGTGATCTTTGATTAATGACTTTTGATCATTCTTGACTTTGATCAACATCTTTACTCTGTTGTCTTTACGTCTTTCTCCAACATGCTCATACTTTGTTTGAATGTGAATCTTTGTGAAGTTCTCTTTTATTTGACCTTGATCTTTGTCTCTTTACTTCGTAGATTCTTTGACATTGACGTAGAGACGTTCTGTACTGTAGGATCGAAAATATACAAGATTTATGTGATTCGGGAGGTCTAGGTTGATCAAACATGATGAATCTATTCATAGTTTAGTGAGAGAAAGTAGAGAGAGGGTGGATAAGAAAGGATAACTTTTATTGATAAGATGAAACAATACATAAAACCTAATGCTTAACCACAACCCTCATGGAGAGTCATGAGGGGTATTTATAGGCTCATCACATTACAAGTTTGCCTAATTATAATACCCTGTAATTTTCCAGACTGATTTTTAATAATAATTTATATTTATTATTTTTTAAGTCTCGCTTCTGGGCTTTTCCCAAAATTATTTGAATCGAAGATGAGAAGTTTCTCACATTTACTGAAAAGCAACCCCGCACGCGAACCGACGGTAAAGTATATATGGTAACAATCAAATAAATATATTTTTGAGTCAGTGATAATATCTTATTACATTTATGACAAAAACGTCGATTAAAATTTTATTTTACCTATACGTGTCCAAAAAGTCAAACCGAGACTTTACGGTAACATTTAAGCTCAAACCGACATACGATACACCAACGAGGATCAAAAATGTTTTCCCTCCTCTTGTGTTTTGTCCTTAACCGGCCATGTAAACCTTCCCTATGTGTGGACAAAAGTTTTTATACTTATAATATTATTAGTGGATAATGACTAATATAAGTTTGTTTGTTACTCTATTTGTCTTACATAATCTTACACATATACAATTCTATCTCTAAAACTTGCCTAGATCATTTTTCACCCTCAAACTCACAACCCAACAAAAAAAAAGATCTACAAATTTCTTTTGAGTTTCAAAGCAATCAAAGTGTACTTTCAAGTGTTTTGGGTTAATCAGAATGTATTGTGGGTAAATTTGGTGCATTTTGGGCTCTCCTTTGGTTTAGCTCATGTACAAACATCCTCATTGTAAGGATCATCAAAACTTGTCCAATCTTGTTTATTACATGTTGTCTTGATGTTTAAAAATGATACAAAGTGCTAAATATATATGTTTTGCTAAAATGAAAAAGCTATGGTTTGTTAAATTGTTGCTAGTACTCGACTTTTATGAAGTATTCATAAAATGATGGTGATGACATTTTCTTGCTTTTCTTTTGCATAGAACATAATGTATGCTTCTTCTGAAGACACGCAAGCTTCAGAGACACTAGTACTATCGAGATGATTAAAACTGCAATTTCAATATTACATATTTTACCTTGGAGTCATCAAACTTGTACCATGTATGAGGTGCAGATCGTACATAATAATGACCATAGCCAAATGCAAAGGCCGTATGTACAACAACTACATATAACTCATTTCAAATCCACCTGCATAACAAGAATGGAGAGGTAAGAATCTGTACATATTCTTGTGGAATGCAAATAAACCAAACCTGATTTAAAATATCTTAACCTTAATTCTCATTTCAACCCAAAGTGTATCAGTTTCATACATATAGCAACATAATTGTATTTTTTGTAAGTACAGCAAGACTTCCAAAGAAAGCCATTCTCAAGTAAGTTGGTCACCAATTGTTATTATCTTGATATTCACTACACAAAACAGTAAGTAAATAAAAACTTTAGATAACAGTAATATGCTTATAAAAAGTCACACAATAATATAACATCAATTAACTTTCTTCAATTAGGTCTAAGTTTCAATTAAGCCTTAAAGTCACAAGACTGAAATATACATACACATACATAGATTAAACATACAACTAACCCTCAAAATAAAGCATGCTTAACCCAAAACAAATATAATAAGCCTAAGTTCACACATCCATACCCAACCCTAAGTTTCAATTAATAATCTAACAGAACAACATGAAGGGGATACAACTCACCATTACCAAAGCTGTAAGCGAACACTTCTATCTTTAAGGTACATTGTTATTTACAAGAAATCAATTCCAATGGTGGCCTGCAGTAAATATATCCAAAAACATATAAACAATGAGGGATAAGATCGAATGGATGCATCTAAAATTAAAATGGAGCATCCGAACATTAAATAGTGTATACAATTATAGGGATCCAAAACCAACTATTTAATTTATAATAATACGAAAACATTGATTTCGCCATGCATAAATTGATGATGGAAATTAAAGGTAGCTAGATAAGATTACCTGATATGTGGTATCGAATTTGTCTTACATGAATCTGGTGAAGGGAAGGAGGGCAGTGGAGAGATGAATAGCGAAATATATGCTTGAGATCTCAAATTGACGGTGTGTGACTGTGAAATGAAAAGGTTGAATTAATCCCACTCAAAAAAGTTGAATTAAACCGCCCTTCTTTCAAAAATAAAAACTAAAAATAAACCGCCCAAAAGTAATAGAACCCGGTTGTTTCTTAAAAAAGTGGTGTCCGTAAGGTAAATACATAGAGACATGTCGTTATATAGACACCAATGTCTTTGATTGTGAAAAAAAGATAGGTTTTTACCCGTAAACCCAGTTTTTATACGTTTTGTCTTATAAAAACTGGGTTTTTTTTAAGAAAACCAATCTCATTTCCTTCCATTCCCGCTAGTTTTTTTATTATAGGAATAGGGTTTTAAATAACCGGTCTCTATTTAGGGGTGTTTATAGCCTTTTGTGTAGTAGTGAGTATTTCTTGCTTGTGTGGTAAATCTTGTTGCTTGTGGTACTAGTTTGATGATACAAATTTGATTTGTGTTACTTACGCGAGTTTAAGTCGATATATACACTTTTATGGTTATATACATAAATCATCTACTATAAAAATTATAAAATTATTGGGGTTTTGAAAAACATAAAATTTTGGCTCAAGTGGTGAATTGGTGGAAATTATGCTTGAAAACTTAATTTGGAATACTTATCGAATTAGCCGTAACTAAATATGATTAACTAGTAAAAATATCATTTTTGGTCGAATGGTATTATTTGGGTCGAATAATATGAATTTTGACCAAGTTTGACTTTTTGACTTAATGGCTTACTTATAAGTGCTTATTTGATTTAATTAAATATCGTTACGTAACTAATTAAACTAAAAAGTACTTTGGGCTTAAATTTATATTTTTGGGCTTGTGATCCGTACGGTACAGTTGGGCCAAGCCCAACTAAAATTCGGCCTCCTTTGACTTTTGAACAACTATAATATATATATATTATATATATATATATATAATATATATATATATATATAATATTATATATATAATATATATATATATATATATTATATATATTAACACCACATATATACTAGTGGTCATGGCCCGCCCAATGGGCGGGCATATGTTGTGATTTCCGCGAATCATGTGATTTTATTTGTGTGTGCATTTGTAATGTTTGCAAATTTTAACTTGTCTATTTTTTTTTTCTTTTTATGTTTTTGTTATGATTTATTATCTAACGTTATATTTATTTAAATATGATAAATATTTGAGTACTATTTACTATCAATAATTTAATCGCATATTAAACTATACACGTTTTTACGCATTTACATTTATCATATACTTGGAACTTGCATCTTTAATTTTTATCATTCACGTGTTTATTTGAAGTTATAAGTATCATTTTTATGAAAATGTATATTCTTATTTTAATTTACATCCTTGTAAAACACATTAAATGTTATTAATACCTAATTAAGTATTATTATTATTATTATTATTTTGGGTATTAAAGTGTATTTTTATAACATATTTGGACCTACCAAATCTTCTTTACTTTATTTGTTCAATACCTCGGGCGTGTAGTTCACCTGACACAAGCAAAACTTCCAGAGTAACCACTCTACCATTTAATGTCTGTTTATCATCATTTTCTGCCGATAATATCGTTATAGATCTGGTTTATCTATCTATGATTTAGGTTTATGCTTGTAAATATTATATCTGATAGTATATTTTATTATCGATCATCAAGTTTCTGTAACAAATGATCAATCGATACTTGTTTTCTGATACAATATCATAAAAACTTGCAATCTTTGTGTTTGGATAAGTGTTTTTTATTTTTATCTTCTTTAGGATCGAGCATTAATTTTATGGTATGAGCGATTAAAAGCTATGTGTTTACTTGTAGAATCCGATAAGAACTTTGATTTTTTGTTTTTTTGAAGGTATACATGACATACCAAGATTTTTTGATTTTGTTAGTATATAGGGTTAGTATTTAATTTTTGTTTATGTTTGCATATGTATATGGTTTTGATTGCTATTTTGATGATTGATATTTAATTTTATGTTATGAGTGACCGAATGAGATGTCTTTTATGATATGATGAAGCAAAAACATGCATCCCCCTTTGTTTGCGAGATAGCTATAACATAAAAATACTCTTTAAGTTAGTTACCCTGTATGTTTCAAGGCTGTATTGGTAGATATGATGCTATGAGTGATCAAAAGAGATGTTTTTTTTATATGCCCTGATAAAAACATGCATCTCCAGTTGTTTTTGAGTTTGCTTAGATTATATGTTATATTTACGCTAAAATATTACTTGTTTAAGCTTGTTGGTTATCACGATTAATATCATAAGATAGAATATTGTTTAAATGATTTAGGTTTTAAGCATTGGTAAATATGTTTTTCCGATTTAGTTGTATGTCATGTAATCCCTATTATTAAGGTTGTGAAGATGTTTACCATTATATTAATACTTTCTCGTTTCTTATGCACATGAACATGAAGCATTTTATCATCTTTCATCTAATAAGTACACAAAATGCTCATGTTCATGTGAATAAGAATCGAGGGAGTGAGAAGAAATGAAATACAAAGTTATGAAGTCGGCTTTCTGATACATTTTGAATTACCAGGGTAATTTCTTTGATCATTGTTTTTGTTAATAGTGATTATTGTATTTAAGTGTTATGATGGTTTATGATGTTGGAGATTTGTTTGATCAATGTGAGTCTACTATATCAGATGAATGTTTATTTAAATTGCATTTGGATGTTGATTTTGGTATATTACGATATAGAGTAGTTACGATTACTGTTAATTAAGATTAAAATTATGAATGTTTATTTAAGCTGTGTTTGGAAGTTTTTTTTCATTATATTATGATATATAGATTAGTTAAGATTAGTTTTAGATAAGATTTTGCATCCCTTTTCTATTTTCTTGTTATGTACTATGCTTAATGCATTAGTATTGGAGGATTTTCACACACTAATAATGGACCAGCAATTTTTGTGTCGATTTGAGATGCGAAACAACCGAGATTATCAGGTTTTTTTTGGAATAAATAATGGTTATAGTCTTATAGACATGTGTTTTTTATTTTTTTTCACATACATTTGGAAGTAATACTTCATTATAATAGTTTAATATAGTTTTACTTTGAATTGTGCAGAAATTGCCAAGTGTCTTTAATGAAATTTCTATGACGGCCAAGAATACATTTTCCTAATTGGCAACAACAGGTTGAGGTACGTATGTTTGATTAGGATTGTTGGCAGTGAAGTTCATTTGTATGGTGATCAATGGATCAAATTTGTTGAAGAGAATGTTCCTGCATCGGTTAAAAGATTACATTTCATTAAAGAGGGTGAAGACACGTTTTATGTTACTGGTTATACTGAGAATGGCAATGAATGTTCTGGTTACGACGTGGGAAGGAGATTTGTTAAATGCTTGGTAAGACGCAAGACAGGACGACAGGTACCGTTGCGATGCTTGTACATTTCACACTCAAATAATTTTCTGGTATTAATAAAACTTAAGTTGAGCATGAATTATTGGAACATTAATTACAAATAACTAATAATGCTTTTATGTTGTACTTTAGGCTCTACCATGTGGTTTTATGCAAGACAAAGAGGGAGATATGTTAAGGATTCATGCATATGGTAAAAGTGTTGTTGTTAAACATGAGAGTGTGTCACTGAATGATGATGGTGGTGTAAGGTCAAGCAGGTTGATTGGTAAGAGATGGTAAAAGCTTGTTGATCATTTGGATATTGCTGTAGGGCAACCCCTTGTTTTCACAAACCTGGGAAATTATGAACTGAAAATGTCGATATTCTTTCATAATGGTATGTGTCTACATATTGAGTTCGTATCACTGACAATGTTGATGACCCCACCTCGTGATATATCGATGTATGCCTTACACGGTGTAGGATATCTATTAAGTCAGAAACATCATACTGATCATGGTTTGGTTCGTTTGTTTAGTTTAGAGAGAGAAAGAGTTGGGAGCCTTTGTAGAGAGAGAAAGTGAAAGAACTTGTAAACTATTAGAATGAAAGGTCCAACCCTTCCCATGTGTGGGAAGGGCTATTTATACTTACAAATGGATGAATGCCTCTACCAGGCTGTGGAGCGAGCTGACAGAGGGTAAAAGACCCGACTCGACACCACGAATACTAACTAATACTAAACTACAGTCTTACTAATATATTAAATACTACGAGCTACATGATGCTTAACAATGCTTGGGGTGTCCGAATCTTCAATAAGAAAAACGTATTCCTAACAATCTCCCCCTAAGGGAGGTCACCCCGGAAATTAAACCTTGAATTCCAGAATTTAGATGTTTGTCGATATCTTTGTAGCTCGTAGTTGTTGATTCTTCAGTGTAAAGAACTTTGTGCTTGCAGCAGCGGACTCGAGATGACTTGTTTTATGTGTAGGATGATCTTTGCCAATGCTTCGTGTTCATCATCCAAATGAGTACCTTCAAGTCATCTTTGAGTAGACATGTCTCCATGTGATGTTGAAACTATCTTTGTGTTGTCATGCTCACACCTTTTTGGATCATGATCTTCTGCATCAGAGTTGTGGAAGCATAGTTGAAGCCAATTCCATGATCATGATTTCTTTGAATTTGATGTTGAAGTGTGAGCATGAGGTGATGATTCGACATCATTTCTGCAATCAGCAACAACCGCCAAATATTCCTGCATAAGACAGTTAGCAATAAAACATCCGGTACTTACAGGTTCGGAATTAGAGATCGTCAACAGCATAGTGTGAAGACTCCTTCTAATCCTTACCAAGGCCATCCCCAAACCGGATACCCCCGAGAGGGCTTACAAGAGCTACCTGAGTAAATCAACGATTGGGTGAGTCGCTGGAGATCACCCCACGACTGTAGACCATTTTGAAACCGCCATGATCACTAAGCGTAATCCACAAGGAATTACCGAAGCGACCTGCTTTCAGGGCTGTTTGATGTTAACCCTGGCAGGAATTTCCACTCAATCACTGGGAATTACATACGTAAATTCCTTCATAAGTGTTCTTGGCAGATTGCTAAGATCTGCGTAGGACTCAAAATATTACAGCTGGTGTCCTTAATGTTGAACAACCAGTGTAGAAGTATCAAGTGTTCCTATGAGATCTTTTGATGCATCTCATGGCTCTAGACTCGATAAGTGCATTATTTGGTCGTCAGAGACTGGAGCGGTGTCTCCTGTTTCAATATCAACATAGCTCGTAATGAGCGGTCGATAGATTATGCAGGGTTCCCCGTGAGAATGAAACAAGCTCTTTTGAGAGAACTTGAGTGGTTAGGAGGTTTAGTGCAGTGCGTCACTGGTTCCATGATGTCTTGTCTTCAATACCGATGTTACCTTAGTAACAATCAGTAGCATATGAATTGAACCCGGTTTCTGCCCTAAGGTTGAATAATGGGAGGGCTTTTTCTTTTCACCCTTTATCATTTCATTTCTTTTTAATTCTTCAAACCCTTCTTTCTCCTTTCTCATTTATCTCCTTTTTTCATAATCATACTTAAGGACTTTCTAATACTATCTATTCGGTATTGTCCTTGGGTAGATCCCTCCGGTTCTGGCGGATCATAGGACGGTTTTCCTAACCTTAGCAACCTTATAACTTCATGACTATCCTATGTTGCCATCGACCAAATCATTGAAAACTCTCTCAAAGTGTTCATGATTAAGAAACACATTTTTGCTAACACTTTGAGAGTTTTATGATTTTCAAATGCTCCCCCTTAACATGTGCTCATAGGTTTTTGATAGAAATTTGCACATGTCGGGGTGAGTTGCACTTTTTAAATTGATCCACTCTTAATAGACATATACCCTAGGGACACGTTTACGTTGCTTAGTTAAAGGGATCTATTATCAGCTTTTAGGTGATAGCTAGCCCTAATAACTAACTTGAAGTTATTAACATTCCTTAAACAAAAGGAAGTTAGACCCGTCAAAGTACATATCTAAAAAGAGTTTCTCGAAACGGTACATTCTACTTGGATAAATCCTTTCGAATACTAACATTTGTGTTTCTTTAATTCGATCGTTTAAGTCTGAGTCACGCTCACACGAGATGCCAAATCTTTTCATTCATCACAAACCATTTTGCTCCCCCTCAATATGTGCATTATTTCTATTTAAAAAAACTAAAAACATTTAGTACATACGGGAGAGCGTACATTTTAGTCCAAAAGCATCACTTTTTATATCAGATTTCATATTTAAATCACATTCTCTCCCCCGATTAAAAATTTCAAATCATTTGAGATTTTGTGATCCCAATTGATTTAAATGAGTTTAGAAATTATGGGAGAAAATGTGGTTAGATTTTAACACGTACTGATTTTTGAGACACTTTTTCACTACTGCCTGTGCACAAAGTTTATAAAGGTGCTGGAATTTTGAGCAAATACGCTCCCCCTCAATTAATGACCCATTTTCTATTTAAAGAGTTGTAGTCATTAAGTTGAGCGGCAAGGTATTTGTGAAAATTTAAGTCCAATAGCCACCTTGTAAACCACAAAAAAAACTCTCTTGAAGAATCATAAATGAGAGAGATTTTGGGATGAAAGAAGACTTCTCTTCTTTTTCAAGAAATGATGCACTGAAACGTACATTATTTCGAAGAAACATGCATATAAAATAATCCATGCCCGAGTGAACATCACCCGGCGGGAGGAACAACCGTCTTTTTGGCGACTAGTTTTCCCACGGTTATGAACGGGTTGTTGTCTGAAGTAATAACAAGCCGAAAAGACATGTTTTAACCAGTTAATATAACTTCTGCTCGAGCTTCATTTAAAATTCCATGCCATTATTGAATGGCATTTCTAGAATCTTGAATGTTATCGATAACCAGAAGACATGCCTAAGGAGAAACTATTTTTGGTATTTCTGTGTTTTTCAGATTTTTATGGTTTTTCTAGGTTTTATATTTTTTGTATTTTCTTTTTGGTTTTAGGAATATGTACAAGGATATATGTGAAGTGAATCCATTACTCGTCACTCTCTTCCTGAAGACTTTTGAGTGACTCAGGAGTGATACTCTTCATTCCAAGACGCGGGAGAATGAATTGAAACCGTTCTCTGGGTAGTGCCTTGGTGAAGATATCAGCCAGCTGAAACTCTGTCCTCACAAAGTAAAGTTCTGCAATCCCTTTTTCCACTTGTTCCCTGATGAAATGATGTCGAAAATCAATGTGCTTTGATCGTTGGACGTTGTTGCAGCAAAGAGCAATTGCACTTTTGTTGTCACAGTACATCGAAATTTTGTTGTAAACAAAGCCATAGTCAGACAATTGCGATCTCATCCATAGGATTTGAGCACAACAAGATGACATGGCAATGTATTCAGCCTCAGTGGAGGAGATCGACATACTCATTTGCCTCTTTGATGACCAGTTAACAAGCTTATCTCCTAGAAATTGAGCACCACCAGATGTACTTCGACGTGTATCTTGACACACCGCATGATCAGCATCAGAGTAGGCAGTGAGAGTCATAGCAGTGTCTTTGGGATACCAAAGACCCATGTGAGTAGTCCCTTGAAGATACCTGAAGACTCTTTTGACTGCTTCTAAATGCTTTTTGGTAGGTTTGGATTGATAACGAGCACACATGCAAACAACAAACAGGAGATCTGGCCTATTGACAGTGAGGTACATTAAGGATCCAATCATGCTGCGGTACTTAGTTTGGTCAATTGGAGTCCCCACAACATCCTAATCCAATTTTGATCTTTCTACTATCGGGGTGTCAACCGAGTCACATGATTCAAATCCAAATTTCTTCAATATTTCTGCAGCATACTTGGATTGATTGATGAAGATGCCGTTGGGATTTTGAGAAATTTGCAACCCAGAGAAAAATGACATTTGCCCCACCATAGACACTTGGAACTCGGAACTTATCTCTTGTGAAAAACGATCACATTCCACAGGATCAAAATAAGCAAAGATAATGCCATCTACATAGATCTGAACATGAAGTAGATGCTTGCCTGACTTTCTGGTGACTAGTGTAGGATCAACAACACCCTTTGTAAATTTGTTGGCAAGAAGGAACTTGGATGGCGTGTCATACCATGCTCTAGGGGCCTGCTTGAGTCCATATAGTGCCTTCTTCAAGCGATAGACATGATTAGGATGTTCAGGGTCCATAAACCCTTCAGGTTGGCTTACATAGACCACTTCCTTCAAGTGACCATTTAGAAAATACCAATGATGCATGGATTCGCAGCTAAACCAAACCGGTTACGCGAATATGAATACTCGTAAACCCCGTTTACGATGAAATGTATGATGTGCATGAATAGTGCTTTCCCTCCGGGAATGAATAGTGTCATGTGAATAGTAAATTTTCTGAACGCTTCTCGGAATCTCAAATTGACTCCAAAAACGATGAATAGTAAAATGATGAATAGTGATCGATGAATAGTAAATGATGAATAGTAACGGGTGAATAGTGAAATGTCGAGGTTTGGGAAATGACCTGAAATTGTGGTTTGTGACAGAAATGCTGTCTTTACATCCATTTGGTAAACAATCATATTCTGACTTGCTGCATTTGCAAGAAAAATCCTGATGGCCTCTATTCTTGCAACGGGTGCAAATGATTCTTCAAAATCTATACCCTCTTCTTGTCTGTAACCTTTAGCAACTAGCCGAGCCTTGTTTTTCAGAACCTCACCATATTCATCAAGCTTCACTTTGAAGATCCACTTGAGAGCGATAATCATAGCACAGTCTGGAGGAGGCACTAATTCCCATACATCAAGTCGGTCAAATTCATGAATTTCATCTTGCATTGCAGTGAACCAAGATGCTTTAGTTAAACTTCTTTAAAGTCCTTCGGCTCAGCTTTAGACAGTATGGAGTTGAAGAAGCACCACAAGGCATCTGTGGCAAGTTGTCTACGTGTGGATACAAGGCGAGATGGATTTCCAATGATGTTGTCAATTGGATGATCGTTTGTCCAAATTCTGAGATGCTCATGAAGTTGAGGATTGAGGACTGATGTAGCCGTGTTTTAGTCTTCCGAAGAGGTTGCCACATTGGATGGTTCAGGAGCAAATATGTTGACAAATGGTTCATCAAGTGGTTGAGCAAAGGGATTTACTTCAAAAGAGTTATCAGATGCAGCTCCTTGAGGTACTAAAGAAGGTTGATCGTTGAGCGTGGGTTGAGTATGACTAGATGATGGAGCATTTTGACTAAAGGAGATGGAGACGGAAGGCCAATTTGTATGTTGAGGTGCATCATTAGCAGCAGCATCAGGACCAATGACTTGCGGTTCCGGCTCGACTATCTGTTGAGGTTCAAAATACTCATCATACATCGGATCGAATAACTTCTTCTAGTCCTCACTAGTGGAGGGCACATAAGGAGTAGTAGTAGTNAAGGGATTTACTTCAAAAGAGTTATCAGATGCAGCTCCTTGAGGTACTAAAGAAGGTTGATCGTTGAGCGTGGGTTGAGTATGACTAGATGATGGAGCATTTTGACTAAAGGAGATGGAGACGGAAGGCCAATTTGTATGTTGAGGTGCATCATTAGCAGCAGCATCAGGACCAATGACTTGCGGTTCCGGCTCGACTGTCTGTTGAGGTTCAAAATACTCATCATACATCGGATCGAATAACTTCTTCTAGTCCTCACTAGTGGAGGGCACATAAGGAGTAGTAGTAGTGGAAGACTGTACAAGTCCTGAACTAATTGGTCCAAGAGTCAAAAGGTTAGATGTGGGTCCAGAGCTGGAGTATTCAGGAGCCGTATGCTCAGACAGCTCATCAAACGTGACATGAATGGTTTCCATGATTTGTCGGGTTCTTTTGTTGTAAATTCGATAACCCTTCTTATCTGGTGCGTAACCAACAAAAATCCCAATATCAGCTTTTGCCTTCATCTTTCGCAAGTCTTCACTATCGTTAGTTGGGTAGCATAATGCACCAAACACTCGAAGAAATGATAGATCAGGTTTTCTGTCGTGCACTAGCTCATAGGGAGTTTTGCCGTGAAGAGGATGAATCAGTGATCGGTTTTGGGTGTAGCAAGCAGTTGCAATTGCCTCTCCCCAGAGAAACATATGAGCTTTAGAAAATATCAGCATGGTTCGAGCAGCCTCTACAAGGGTACGGTTTCGTCATTCAACGACTCCATTCTGCTGAGGTGTTCGAGGTATACTCCTTTGATGACTAATTCCAAGGTTTTCATAAAATTGAGTAAGTTGCTTGTTAACAAACTCAGTTCCATTGTCTGTGTGGACGAATCTGACAGTTTTATTGAGTCCAACTTGCAGCTGCTTGATGAGTTTAATGATGATCTCTGGTGTCTCATCCTTGGATCTGAGGAACTTTACCCATGTAAACCGAGTGTAGTCGTCAACGATCACTAACACATATCTCTTCCCAATGATGTTTTGCACTCTAATTGGTCCACATAGATCCATGTGAAGGTGATGCGTGGTTTTGTGACCTTACAACAGGTTTTACCTCTCGAGGGATCTCAAGAGGCTTACAACCCCACCAGGTAGTGTACCTGACCGATGTAGTATAGGATAGTGGTAAGTACGGGGGATTGATCGTTCTCTCACAGGGAATAGTGTTCGTTAGGATAGAAAAACTACTCTAATAGGTCTAAGGGTGAAGGAAGATTCTTTTTGTATTTTTATATTTTTGGGAAACCAAGTAAAATCTCGGTTTTGAAGGAGTGGGCGGAATTAGTTGCTAGTCAACTAACCCAAGATAACTACAATTGCAAATAAAATAAAATAACTAAACTATTTTGGTTGTGAAAACAATATGGAGAAAAGTTGTGGTTACTTAGACTTCATTACTCCCTAACTATCTTTTACCGGTTAATTGATATGTATGTTACTTGTGTGGATGAAGGGTGTATTCCTAATAACTCATGGAGTGGCATACATATCTCTCCAATTCTATGAGCTCTTATCTCCTCCTATGCCATGCACGGCACAACCATAGGGATTGTAAACAGTGGCTCATGCATTAAATACTACCTTAATAGCCTAGTATGCCTTGGCTACATGTTTCCCAAGACGTTCAAGCACGTTACCATAAAGGAGGTTGGCTAGTTTTCTTGAGCCTAACACTGATGGAACAATCATCCCAACAAACAACAACACATCAATTAACCAATAATTAATAGATAGGTTTCATTAGATCTAAGCAAACACAAGAGAATTTAGCCAAGCATGTTAATTAAATGACAAGCAAAAGAGATAATCAACCAACACATAGACATATTGATTGAGTTAAAGTGAAGACTTATCTTTAATTAAGCATGAGGGTTCCAAGGGTTGGAAATCCTAAAAAGTACAGAAAATTCGTCTAGGGTTTGGTGCCAAAAGTTCTCCACAAAGTTCCACACTAATGAATGAAAAATAGAAAACTATATATAGACTTTTACACTCTGACGGTGTCAGGTTATAGGGTCTGACGCCATCAGCCCGCCGCCATAAGGTTTCTCGGATGGCCTAGATCCACTTCTGACGCCGTCACCCTTTAATTTCTTCTGGGCCGTCAGTCCTTAAATTATAACCTGACGGCCTACCACCAATAACACCTGACGGCGTCAGGTGTAAAGTTCCAAAATCTTTCTGGCCCGTCATTTGTAAATTGATTTTCACTCTTTTGTCAATGCTTGCTGACGGCGTCACGTTGTGACTCTGACGCCGTCAGGTAGTAATTCCAGCTTATTTTGAGACTTTGTCGTTTTCTTCACTTTAATGCTCCAAAAACGTCCAAATATGCATGTTTTCCAGAATTCCTCTCAAAAGTACCTAAAATGACAAAAGCAACGATTTAGGGCAATATTTGATCACATTTATACGAATTAGGGCTTAAATGACCCCCTAAAAGCGTAACACTTTTCGTCTCATCAAATACCCTTACACTTGAGATTTGCTTGTCCTCAAGCAAATGAGCTTTTATTCCAATCAAAATATGAGTTAGGGGTCATTTAACACGAATATAAAAGTAATTACAACAAATAGTTATTAGACCCTAATCATAACAAGCACGGAAATCATACACTAGCACCTCACAAATAGTGTTTGGATTCTCACATCTCTCAAATGTCATAAAGTTTATATCTCATAAATGGAAACGGAAAATAACACTCACTACCTGTCATAGCAAATAGATTACCATAGGCTTGGGAGAGGATCAATTACTCCTCCACTAGGCGTAAGCACCTAAGATAAACTATCAAAGAGGGCTTTCCAAAGGGTTTTAACGTAAGGTGTAGGGATATGATAAACACGGTTTGGTTGGAATAAAGGGTATTTTAATGGTGGCAAGTTAATTATCATGATCAAATACATGCACTCTACATCGTTGCTTAAGTCAAGACTCGACTCAATCTTAAACTAAAAATGAAATAAAAACTAAAAAGAAACACAAAAGGAAACGGGATGGTAGTCCGTATGTTTTTCTCTTTTCTTTTTCATATTTTTTTGTATTTTTCTTGATTTTTCTTTTTTTTATTTTTATTTTTTATTTTTTTCATACACTCTTGCCCTACCATCCAAAATAACACATCATAGGGGAGTTGCATTCCCCTTACACTTGAATCTTTACATAACTTTACAATTACTATTCTAATGACTCGAATTAAGATAATTGAAAAACTTGGAGTACTTTTAAAATGTTTAGCATATATGGGGGTAATAATGTCGTTCTTCCCCATTACTCCATTACACTAGTACTTTACCCATGAGTCCCAATCGTCCCAAAACAATATGTACAAGGATATGACTTAACTTAGCAACCATGTAGTTGACTAGATAATTAACTAAGGTTTTAACAAATGTTTTCACAATAATGCACCCAAGGTGGGTGCATACAAGGTAGGCTAAGGCGATTTGGGTGTACATTTAATGGGGTGTAAACAAATTCTCACTTTGAGTAAGATGCTCAAAGGTCGAAACCAAAAGATAGGCTCGGAGGGGTGTACTAGGGGTATCGTGTACCAAAAATGGATACAACGCAAAGGGTGTGGGAGAATTACTTGACCAATGAAGTCAATGTAATTATAACAAAAATACGGGTGTAAAACAATGGGTTAATCCTAATGCCTCTTATCATGTAGTAAATCTTAACTACACGAATGTAGTCTCACTTGTGGATTTGAGATGGTCCTAACGCAAGTTCTAGATCTAAAGGCTACCGGTACTCACATCATAGCACCAAAGATGGGTGCTTTTCCTACCAATTCTATGGGCGAACCTCACATATTTGGGGTGGAAAATTTTTTTAGTGGTACGGTTTTGTGCTAGTCATACAATTTCCTATCCATGAGACGCTCATTAAGATCAAGGTTTCACTTCTACATGTTGTAAAAAATTTTAAATTGGCGCTAAAATTTCCCTAAAAAATATTTCTCTTGGTTTTATTACAAATTTACTATCAAACAAAGCAAAACATCAATCATAAGTGTATTCTCAACAGTGCTTTCATTTACCCCCCCCTTACACTTAAACCGAACATTTTCCCCAATGTTCAAATAGAAGATGTAAAAGTAAATAAAATGAAAGAATGAAATCGAATACTCCCCTGAATCGTTTGATGTGGATAATAAAGTAACATGGTTAGATCTTCTTCCAAGAGAGATGAACGCTCAAAGCTTCCCTTCCAAAATATAAATCATCTTCTTGTCCAAAATAACCTGTTAACCTGAAAAAGATAAAGGCCAACCTCGCATAAAATCGGCGATAAAATCTACATAATAGGCTATAATGCTTGTGGAATGAATATTTTTGCAGAATTCCTGGAGATTATAAGTCAATGAATTAACAAAACTTTTTTAGGTTTCCGGAAGAAATACAAAACTTTCAAAAATTGCAGAAAATTTTAACCTGACGCCGTCAGGTGTTATGCCTGACGCCGTCAGAATGATCTGACAGAATTCTCATGTTAAGTTTCCGGAAAAAATTCTGGAAAAACTAGATCTTCCTTCCTGGAATTCATGCAAAAATTCATTATGACTCGATACAAGCATTTGACTCAAACAAATACTAATATGTATGTTAATTTCATTGTTATGATTCATGTTCATTTGTTCGAAATAAACCGATTTAGATTTCCCTTACACTTAGCTTTTGCAAAATACCTTTATATATAGTTAAGACGAAGTTAAAAACAAAATAAAGCAATTTCACAATTTAGTTTGAAGCATGAATCAATAACAAGAAATATAACTTACATACGGAAACAAATAAAATCAAATAAACAAACAAACACAAAGCATGGGTTGCCTCCCAAGAAGCGCTTTTCTTTATTAACGAGTCTTGTAGCTAGACTCAAAGTCACAGGCTCTACGTCTCCCTATTTTGTTTCTCAATTGCCCCTCCAATCATTCTAACAACCTCCATATCTACTTTGTATCCAGGTCCGAGGTTCAAACAATCTTTATAATATAGGCTCCTTTTATTCCAAACATAATCCATGCCTTTCTCCTTATCCTCATAATTGATGTCCTCAATTGCAACAATGTGATCTTTGTCTAACCGGGGCACAAATCGGAATTCTTTTGCCTTATAGGGCATCCTATAAGTGATTCTATCCGCGTTATTAGAAAACTGAACCGTGCCTTCTAAACGATCATACTTCAAATTGGACACCTCAACAAATGGTTTGCCTAACACAACGTGAGATAAGCGGCAATCAACAACACTTGCCAGATCTTCAAGGACCATGAAGTCGGTGACAAAGGTGAAATTTCCGACAAGGACATGAATACCCTTAATTCTTCCAACGAAGTTACAAACTCCGCCGGGATACTTTGGGTCTTTCCTAGGCTCAAGTGGTCTATTCATGATGTGGCTATAAAGGCTTGAGGACATCACGTTGATTGGGGATTCACAGTCAATATAAGCGTGCTCAATATGTTTGTACCCAATCATACATGGTATCTTCACATTCCTAGGATCACCCCTCTTAATTTTTGGGTCGATTTTAATAAAGGGTGGTCTAGGGTTATCGACTAGGTTGTTATAGTAGGCAATCTCCTCCTTAGTGGGGTATAAATTGTAAGTGGGGTATAAATTGTAATGATCATTCAACCTAGGATCTATTTCTTCTTTATAAAGCTTCTCAACCAACTCGTCAACCGTAAGATTGCTGGTTTCTAAGTAATTTTCCGAGTACATGGTGGTTGCTAGGTCGTTAAGGGCATAGTCAAGCTCTATATCGATCATACTATTGAGCTCCCTAAGGTCACTTATCTCTTCGTCAATTTGGCTACGTAACAAAGCCACTTCGTCAGGTGTAAGGGTGGATTCGCGTTTTCCATAATGGCCAACGGAATAATTAATGGGCAAGTAATTACGAACAAAAACACAAAGAAATAAGATAGACTAAAGAAATCCTAGAAAAATAAAATAAAAATCTCACTAGGAAGGAATCTAGCGAGTAGACCTAATAAAATAAAAATTCTACCTAACAATAACTATTCCCCGGCAGCGGCGCCAAAAACTTGATGCGTGATTTTGTGACCTTACAACAGGTTTTACCTCTCGAGGGATCTCAAGAGGCTTACAACCCCACCAGGCAGTGTACCTGACCGATGTAGTATAGGATAGTGGTAAGTACGGGGGATTGATCGTTCTCTCACAGGGAATAGTGTTCGTTAGGATAGAAAAACTACTCTAATAGGTCTAAGGGTGAAGGAAGATTCTTTTTGTATTTTTATATTTTTAGGAAAGCAAGTAAAATCTCGGTTTTGAAGGAGTGGGCGGAATTAGTTGCTAGTCAACTAAACCAATATAACTACAATTGCAAATAAAATAAAATAACTAAACTATTTTGGTTGTGAAAACAATATGGAGAAAATTTGTGTTTACTTAGACTTCATTACTCCCTAACTATCTTTTACCGGTTAATTGATATGTATGTTACTTGTGTGGATGAAGGGTGTATTCCTAATAACACATGGAGTGGCATACATATCTCTCCAATTCTATGAGCTCTTATCTCCTCCTATGCCATGCACGGCACAACCATAGGGATTGTAAACACTCATGCGTTAAATACTACCTTAATAGCCTAGTATGCCTTGGCTACATGTTTCCCAAGACGTTCAAGCACGTTACCATAAAGGAGGTTGGCCAGTTTTCTTGAGCCTAACACTGATGGAACAATCATCCCAACAAACAACAACACATCAATTAACCAATAATTAATAGTTAGGTTTCATTAGTTCTAAGCAAACACAAGAGAATTTAGCCAAGCATGTTAATTAAATGACAAGCAAAAGAGATAATCAACCAACACATAGACATATTGATTGAATTAAATTGATGACTTATCTTTAATTAAGCATGAGGGTTCCAAGGGTTGGAAACCCTAAAAAGTACAGAAAATATGTCTAGGGTTTGGTGCCAAAAGTTCTCCACAAAGTTCCACACTAATGAATGAAAAATAGAAAACTATATATAGACTTTTACACTCTGACGGCGTCAGGTTATAGGGTCTGACGCCATCAGCCCGCCGCCATAAGGTTTCTCGGATGGCCTAGATCCACTTCTGACACCGTCACCCTTTAATTTCTTCTGGGCCGTCACTCTTTAAATTATAACTTGACGGCCTACCACCAATAACACCTGACGGCGTCAGGTGTAAAGTTCCAAAATCTTTCTGGCCCGTCATTTGTAAATTGATTTTCACTCTTTTGTCNATAGACTTTTACACTCTGACGGCGTCAGGTTATAGGGTCTGACGCCATCAGCCCGCCGCCATAAGGTTTCTCAGATGGCCTAGATCCACTTCTGACACCGTCACCCTTTAATTTCTTCTGGGCCGTCACTCTTTAAATTATAACTTGACGGCCTACCACCAATAACACCTGACGGCGTCAGGTGTAAAGTTCCAAAATCTTTCTGGCCCGTCATTTGTAAATTGATTTTCACTCTTTTGTCAATGCTTGCTGACGGCGTCACGTTGTGACTCTGACGCCGTCAGGTAGTAATTCCAGCTTCTTTTGAGACTTTTTCGTTTTCTTCACTTTAATGCTCCAAAAACGTCCAAATATGCAAGTTTTCCAGAATTCCTCTCAAAATTACCTAAAATGACAAAAGGAACAATTTAGGGCAATATTTGATCACATTTACGAATTAGGGCTTAAATGACCCCCTAAAAGCGTAACACTTTTCGTCTCATCAGAAGGGTATGAAGAACTTCCATAATGGTGTTGATTGATTTGGGTTTGTGTGTTTGTTTCTTGCTTTTACCTAGTTGACAAGCAGAACAAAGATGATCTTTTTCATATTTCAGCCGGGGCATGCCTCGAACAAGATCTTTACATGTGAGCTCATTGATGGTACTGAAGTTCAAGTGATTTAAACGGCGATGCCACAGCCATGACTTGTTCTTGTAGGCCTTGGATAATAAGCAAATAGGTGATGACCGCATCATGTCTTCAATGGATATAGTGTAGAGGTTTGTGCCACGACTACCTTTCAGAAGATCCACACCATCCAATTCTCTAACAAAACAAGTGTGTTTTCTGAATGCTACTTCAAGATCGGAGTCACAAAGTTGACCAACGGAGAACAGATTGTGCCCAAGCCCTTCTACATAGTATACTCTAGAAATCACGCTGTCACCAAAAACATAATCTCCATAACCCATTATAGCACCAAAATGATCATTCCCGAATCTAACAGTCCCGATAAATTTTTCATGAAATTTTTGAGCTGTGAGCGATCCCCAGTCATATGTTTTGAGCAGCCAGAGTCCAAATACCAAAGGATGATTTGTACGACCTGCATTTGAAACCAGACAGATATGGATAACTGAAAAACGTGGATCCCCAAGCACAAGTGGGATCCAATTGGTTAGCACAAGCATATTTACTTAAGACCGAAGTGGAAAGTTCAGTGGTATCATTAGACATATCTTTACTTGTGGATGCACTAGACCTATGGTTATCACATTGTGTCCCTAGAGGAAAAGTCCTACCAGTTGCCTTCCATAACCTAACATTTAAAGGCCTAAAATTGGGCAGTTTAGTTAAGGGGCATTGACTTCCTAAAGTGAACTTTCTTCCAGTGGGTCTCCAATGATAACCCACAGTAGAGAACTTCTTTCCTGTAGCTTTCCAAACACGTTTTTCCAGTTTATGATTCAAAGTATTATTAACCGGGAGTAATTTAGAAGCATTCAAAAATGTCTTAACACACTCATCATGATTACCAGAAATTAAACAGTCATTACAGATCTTACAAGTAGCATCAGAATTCGAATTAATTACAGTACGCCTAAAGCTAATACTAGAATCAACACGATTCATATCATTTAGATCAGTCTTATTGTTCCTAACGTAGTCTTCTACTTTCTTCCCTTGAGCACTCTTAGCAGGCGAAGTCCTATCATTCCTTGTATTGCAACTAGGCTTTGACCCGCTAGCTTTAGTGTCAATGTTTACTCCTGTAGAATTAATGACGGGAACATTAGATCGTTGTACTGCTGTTTGATTTCTGGTAAGCGGTGTGTTAAGTTCAGATGATGTCAAAGGCACATTAAAGGTAACAAGCTTGTTTTTATCCTTAGAGGACGGTTCATTAAGCTTATCACGCACGCTAACTGCTTTGGGACATTTACCAATGGCATAATCTAAGAGTTCATATGATCTATTGGTGAGGTAATAAACATCAAGGATGGTATCATCAGCAGGTCTCACCATTCTAATCTCTTCAATGATCTCACAAAGCATGTCAAGGCAATCCTTAAGATACCTAAGGTACTCACTATGGACAAACGCATTATTCCTAAGGGGAAGCGGAATATTTACAGCATCACATGCATAGCTTTTATATTTACAGACCTTGGAGAGAATGCTATCACATGCAGTGACAGGCATTTTCCCTTTCACCTGATTCTTTAGATTCTCAATTTCGTTTAACAAAGATGTTATTTTTTTCATTTGTTTTATCACGTGTGATCTTAATCGAATCATGTAGCTCTTTGTAATGTTGTTTGACCTTTGAGTTTTCAGCTTGAAAACAATCATTTTCATATTTGAGATGGTTGATGATGTTTTAAAGTTGAAAATTCTGAGAATCTAAAGACGGAGGTTTCTGGGATTCAATCACATCACTCTTATTAGACTTCAATTGGGCAATTTGAGCCCTCAACTTCTGAATTGTGTTAGTGTGAGTTTGAATTTTTAATTGCAAATTGAGATTATTAACTTCTAATTTCGAAAAATTCCTGAGCATGTTATCATGATCATCGTTTGAATTTTTTCTTGCAATCTTAAATTCTCCCCCTCAAGCTCAACAACACGATTCTGAAAAAAATTTAATGCAACAGACATTTCATGAAATTGGCAAGCAGTTAATGAAGAATCAGTGGCAGTATAAAACACATCTTGAGCAATGCATTTAGCAATTAAGGTATCATTCATGATGAGGGCATTTGTGACAAATGGTATTTTTCATAAACTAATTTATATAATAAATTTCTATTTATTATATTCACTTTGAACGTTATATGCATTTTAGCACATTTCTGCATGTTTCTGCGCATTTCTGCATGATTTCGGGAACTGTTTTGTACACTGTAGCTTACAGTGACTACTGAAAAAGTTTGTTTTCTTCAGTAAACACAAATTAATCCATTTCGAATAGTTACTGACAAGTTTCGTAATTTACTGAGAGTTTCTCAGTATTTTCTGAAAAACAACGCCGCACGTGAACCGACACCACAGTAACTATGAAAAAGGTCAAGTAAATATATTTTTGAGTTAGTAAACTCATTTTATTACTTTTCTGACAAAACCGTGGCTAAAAACTTTATTTTATGTATTCGTGGCCAAAAAGGTCAAACCGGGACGTAACGGTTGCATTTAAGCTTAAACCTACACACGATACACCAACACGGGACAAAAGTTATAAACTTTCTCCCCCCCCCTGGATCCCAACCGGCTACACTCCGCTGCACTCCACCAAACCCAAAGGAATCAATCTTTCCAACTTATCACATCCCTTAACACCTTTTATCCAAATCTATCTTACCCATGTGATAACCTTATATAACTAGTTATCATGTATTTACAATTTCTATATCTTTCTTTCTTCTTCTTTGGCCGCCATAACACACAACAAAACCTCACCAAGTATCCATCAAAATTTGCAAAGATCAAACTTAGTCGGGTTGAATTTACAAGAGTCGTTGGGTTACATATATACTAATTTGGGTTTAAATTGAGTTTTGGGTCCTTCCCTTGTTCTCTCCTAGCCACGCGTTCACAAACAACACCCCGTTGGTAAGCGATCACTCAAATTTCTCCTAATCTTTGTTTATTTGATGTTTGTAATTGATGATCTAAGTTACCAAGTCTAAATGTATTGTTTGTAAGATCAAAACTATAATAGTGTGTCTTGCATGCACTGAGAAAATTGACCATCAGTTGAAATGCTAGATAAATGGTAGATTCTTGCTTGTATGGTAAGGACCGATACAACTGCTGGTGGTCACTCCAAATTTACTGGCTCAAATAGTAACGTTAGTTACACTTTTACAAATCAAAGACAATATTGATCACATTATCATGATAAACCTACAAACTCACCTAATATACTATACTAGTATAACAACCATAGTATATATATAATACTAATATAATATATATATTATATATATATAATATAAAATACTAACTATATTTATAGTATACTATATAATATAATATATTATATGCATACTTCATGTATTAACTCGCTACATAACAAAATGAATTATTGGGGTTCTGAAAAATATAAAATTTTGGCTCAAGTGGTGAATTGGTGGAAGTTTTGATGAAGGATTATAATTAAATACATATTAAGTAACCTTAACTAATTATAAATAATTAGTTAAAAATGTAATTTTTGGTGAAAATTATTTTATATAGTCGAAATATAGTATTTTTAGTTGTATAAAAATAATATTGACTAAACTTTATGTTTTGAGGATTAAACATAATTAAAAGAGTTAATTATGTTTAAATATAAAAGATATATGAAAATTTAACAAATTAAATTGGTTATTAGGCCAATGGGCCCAATGAGCCCATTATTGAGCTCGTTGGCAGTTGGGCCGAGTCCAATGGGAAATTTACCAACTTTGACTTTTTGACCAAAAATTATTATCGGACGTGTAGAAATTAAATTCGATATATCACGATATATTAAACGTAACTAAAACCGTATTAAGTGGTTTTGGGCTAATATTGGGTTAACGGGCCCAATAGTGAAATTTAAGCCCAATAAATATTTCGGATGACGAAAACGAGTTTTTACATATATTTGGACTTTCGGAGATTATTTTTATAACGTAGAACGGATTAAAAACGATAACTATATGTTGACATAAATAATGCGTAAAAACGTTATTTATATTTTTCGATATCTCTACATTTTGAAAATCACAAAATGTAAAATCATTAAACGTAAGATTACTACGTAAATAAGTATTAAGCTAGTTTATATCACTATATCCAACTTAATCTCTTAAGGTATGAATAAACAAGTGCTTAATACATCTCATGATCAAAGGGGTATTTAATTAATTACTACAAAGTTTATTTAATTATATAAACATATTATATATTTTTGAAGAACAAATTTGGTAATAAAGAAAGATGTTTTAATCATACTAAATATATGAATTCAAATTTTTAACCAAAATCAGTTAGTTTTTCACCAAATAAACTTTCCCCACTAAAGACAAAAAATTCTGGCCGTTACAGCTGGGCGGCCCCCTTAATTTTAAGGGGGGCGGCCACAATTAAGAGGACCGGCTACGCTCCTGTGTCAGAAAAAGTCAGAATTTTTCTCCTATAAATACCACCTTAATTCTGGTATTTTTCCTTACCTCTTGCACGAAAATTTTCAGATCTAAATCTCTCTAAACATCTTCCAAAACCCTTTGATCATTAGATTACTAATCCTTGTTTCAAGTGATTCAATCCCTCATCATCCACCATCATCCAAAGTGCAAGAGAAGAATACTGATTTGTGCGTTTTTCAAGCTGTGAAGCTTATAAACTCGAGTCGTAGTCCCAACGAGGGTTGAACTGATCTCGTCACTCAAAATCGTGAGATATGTGAAGTGAATAAGGTTTGAAAAGATGATTTGGTTTTGATTATACTACAACGACGATTAAAATGCGGTTAAAGTAAAGGAAAGCAATAAAGTGACGCAAAGAAAATAAACAAGTAAAGTTGCATGTAATAAAGTGACTAAAAGAAAACAAGAATTAAAGTGCGATAAGTAATGAAAGCGGTAAATGAATTTAAAGACAATATGTTCGCAAAGTGACTTGAATAAGTTCACTAAATATGAGCTAAAGGTTTGTGACGAATTATTTTCCTTTCTCGAGATTAGTTGTCAATTAATCTTTTGAAGAGGTAATAACTCTAGACGAGTGATTTAATTGTTCTCCGGCTTTTGTTCTTCGAATAATAAAATCACAAGTCTAAATAATCTTAACGATTATTAATCACAAACTTTTAACGTCCACACTTAGCTCACAAACCCGAATCACTAAGCAAACACGAATTAAACTACTCACGACTCATTTTAAAGAAAGTAAAGCGATAAAGAAATAAAAGTTAACTTGGAAAATAAAATGAACTTGGAAAGTAAAATGTTTTTGAAAATAAAAGTTTACTAAGCGAAGAAAGAAAAATAAAAGACTTGAAAACATTAAACGTTAATAAAGTTTTTAGTCTAAAAATGAAAAGACATAGAACTCAAATAAGACAACGTTACTAAAAAGATTTAAAGAAAATTCGACAGAGTTTCGTTTAGATTTTAAAGAAATAAAACCTCACTCGATTAACGATGAGGTGAAAGTATGCCTAACTCGGCATAAAATAAAAAAGGAACACAACCATACTCGCTACTAGAAATCCATACTCGCTAAATATGAAAACCATACTCGCTAGAACAAAAAGATAATCCATACTCGCTGAAACTTTGTGATACTCGCTAGAACTTAAAATGAAACTCGCTAAAAAACTTCATACTCGCTAGGTTTGAAAGACCATACTCGCTAAGAACAAAGAAATAACCATACTCGCTAAGATTTTGTAACCATACTCGCTATAAAAATCTCCATACTCGCTAGAATGGTCTGAAACTCGCTAAACAAAACATTCATACTCGCTATTAAGAACTTCATACTCGCTAGACAACATTTCATACTCGCTAGAAATCTAGAAAAATCCCATACTCTCTAAACCCTAAAATCCAAACTCGCTAGAAATAAGGATAACGTACTGGACACTTTTTAACTCAAGAGAATGAAATCAAAACTTATAAAAACTTATAAAAGCTTGGTAGAAAACTAGTTTAAGTGACAAATAAGCTCGTAAATAAGCTAACGTCCCAAAATAAGCTCTAACCCATTATTATACCATTCGAACCATAAAATCATGCAAAGGTGACAAGAAATCATAAAAGCTTTTATAAAAGATTGATATAAACGTAAATAAAGACTCAAAACTTGTAAAGATTAATGAGAAAGATTAAGATGAAAGACAATAAGCTTAAAAATAAGACATGAAAATAAGCTTGCATAAAAATAAAACTTACACCCATACAAAAAATAAGCTAAGTCTAATTTCTAGTCCCTACTCCTACTAGCTTTCAAATGAAGCTACCCATGGGATATTTATCATGCTAGGGATATTTATCGTGTACATTTTGCCCCCTAGACTTTTACAACTCATGAAAATAAAACATAAACTTCGTTACAACACTAATAAACGTCTTAACTACTAAATGTAACGTCTTGTAACTTCGAGGCTTCGTGTTGACGTATATTTCAAAGGTCTTCAAAGATGTAAAAACGATCACTTGCTCGAATTCGGGAAGCTTCTTCTTATAAATCTCTTTCCACTTCGATTAAGCGTTTCTTTCATCTTCTTGAGCTATTAAGAAATAAATTCGTCGTCACGGGCTTTTCTTAGGTAGATATCATCGTTGACTCGGATTCTTGACACTTTTCCACATCTCGTGCTCGTTGTAGGGCTTTTTGGTTGATTTTGTTGCCATTTATGCAATATCCTTCCCTGCACGATCACAAACACAAAAACACGATATCTTGGGCGTTTAACGTTAGTTTTTGGTCTTTTAGAGCCTGAAAATGGTGAATAAAAGGTATGTGAATAAGCACATACCAAATACTCCTTCAACCTCAAGTTTAAGAAGTATTGTATATTGATTGTGTATATTGTGTATAGCTCTTGTATAGTTGTGTTGTGAACATTATAAGTAGTTCTAGGAGTGTTAGTTGTGAATAGAAGTAGGTTAGTGGTGGAGATTAAGTAGTGAAGTAGTGAAGTAGTGAAGAAGTTGTGTTGTGAAGAAGTTGTGACGAAGTTGTGGTGTGCTCAAGCTGTGAAGAAGTTGTGGTGTGTTGTGAGATTGGTTCTAGCTACTATTAGGACCCGACATTTAGCTTTGTGTCGTTAAGCCGGTGTAAGCAAAAGTTGTGTATGGTTTTCTCCGCCATAAGGGAGCTTGTTGACATAGTGAAGAAAACTCCCGAGTTAGGTGCTCGGGGAGTGGAGTAGGACGAAGAGGAGATTCGTAGCCGAACCACTATAAATCCTTTGTCTCACGATGCCATTTTTCCAACTCTATCCTTTTACTTATTTACTTGCTTTCACATTTGTCATATAATAGACTTGTTGATATCGTTGCTAATAATTGTGCAAGTCTATTGGTAAAACATAAAGTTTGAATTGGTGTTTTGATAAACAAGGTTTTTGTAAATTAAAAAGACGTAAAACTATTCAACCCCCCCCCCTCTAGTTTTCCACAATTGGTATCAGGAGCCACGTCAAACAAGATTTTTAAAATATATTGTATTTTAAAACTTGAACTCGATCTATGGAAATGGAAAATTATTTAGAAGGGAAAATTGTTTTTAGACCAACATTTCTTGAAAATGAAAATTTTCTTACATGGAAAAATCAATTCGAAAGTTATGTGAAATCAATAGACTATGATCTTTGGCATGTCATTTCAATTGGTGATATTAAATCGATAAATACTACTTTTGAAAACAAAATAACTTGGCTTAATTTATTATATACAAAGCTATTTCAAATGTTGAATATGAAAGAATATTTTTTTGTCAAACGACAAATGATATGTGGAAAAGTCTTTCAAAATATCACCAAGGAGAATGTCAAGCCAAAGAAAAACTTTCAAATATCTAAGTGCAATGGGAAACCCAAAGGTAGACTCTAGGCCTAAAACATTATATCCAAAAACCATTCAAATACATACAATATGAAATTAGCTAAAGACTTACTTGCACAAACCACGTATGTACAACATCAAATCAGACACAGTTATATACCATTTATCTTAACCTTTAAATTTTTACAATACAATCTCGTCGCGAGGATGCATATTAACGCATTAAACACAAAAGTAGGCCAAACACAATAAGTATTGGACCCATAGATTTCGTATGTAAAGTATTATATAATATGTTTCACATTATTAGTCATTAATTTTCTTTTTAAAAATTTCCACCTTATAAATATATACATAGCAACTTGATAACCAAAAACAATATATCACTAGACAAGTATATATATAAAAACAAACCATCAACTATAAAAAAATTAAAAAATGAAACAAAAACCACATGCATACTTAATTAGATAAACCTAAATACATTTAAGGTATTAATGTATAGATTAACCAAAGCTTTCACTTTGCACAAGTGAGGGCATATCCAATCCGAATAATCGATCCTCGCGTAAGCTAGGTTAATTATTACACCCATAAACAAGTAAATGATTAATTTATAACTTGGGGTGCTTCCCCCAAATTTTAGATCTAATCTAAGAATCAAGATGTGGAACATATACTTGGGCAATCAAAAACAATTAAACAATCCATGACACAAATACCATGACTAACATGCTGTTTCGTCATGGATTCATGCCATAACATAACCAGCATAGTTCACATAAAAACATGTTAGCAAACCTAAGGTTTCTAAGCATTATTAATCTTAATTATAAATAATCAAACCATATATTAGGGTTTTTATTAAAAAAAAAGCGACGCCCAAAATTAGTGGGTTAAGGTTTTTAATTTCTCTTAAAAAAATAAAGGAAAACCCCTAAGAAATACATTACATGCGTATCTTAAAAACAAATTACAAGTATACGTTTTTATAAGTTTGTAGTAAAGAAAAATTACATGTAATGCATGGCTGCGTGATGCCACTGTTAGAAATTTATTAAATCATGACTGCATATAATATTGACTATATCAAGGTAGCCACATTGCGGAAGGCGTAGGAATCAAGTAAACACCATAATAGTTAACCAAAACATAAATGAACGTACCGAGAATATGCATTCCTTACGATTCATGAACTTAAGAGAACATAGATCTATGATCAATCCCTTAACCGTTTTGTTTATCAATGCCTTGATAAAAACCAATAGTGTTTGTTAGTTAAAGACGTCTTACTTACATCACCATTTGGTGTACAATATCATCTTAAGGGTGATTTACCACAATTCCACTTCGGTGGATGATAATTGATGGTTCTTCTTTAATTGGTGAACCCAATACCTCAAACAAAAGCTTTTAACTTTATCTTACGAATTGGTAATAAAAAATGTTTTGAAACCATAATATTATAAAGATGAGTGTATGCATCTTTATACATGTTTTTGATTATCACATCAAATTAAATACCCTAAAATTTAAGTTACATGCCATCTAACTATAAGGGACACTTGGAGTTTTTCTTTGGTATGCGTGAGACCTAGGCCAAAGATTAATGACAAGGCAAATTTCTGAGTGAGCGTGAGACCTCACATGGATAATTTGCAGTTTCTAAGTTAGATGACTTAATTAAGTTGATGCGTGAGACCGAAAACTTAAGGCATGAGATGGGATGAAACATGCTTACATGGCAAGTTGATGAATCAACTTGAAGTAAATCCCATAAATTATCTAGGAATTGGAAAACTTGTTTGCCAATTATTGTACGACAGATTACCATCTTTTGTACTTTCACTATTAGCAGATCAACTGATGTAGTGAAATTATGAAAAGTTGGATCCTAGGTTTTCAAGAAACTAAGGTGGTTATATGAATATATCCATGGGTGTAACACCTGGTACTTTTCCTAAAACCCATTTATAGCCAAACTTCTATTTTCGTACCTGAGATACTTTTAAATTTTTAATGCATGTTAAATTGGGCTTGAGAACCGTGAGATATATTGGAAACGAGAATTTATTCCTTGATTGACTCAGCACAACCTAGAAAACTCAAATTGTATTGCATTTGCCAAATTATTTGATTTATTTTGAGTTTGAGAAAAACTCTGAAATTTATACTTGATTTTATTGGAAAAATTATTTCGTGAACAATGGCGCAAGTTTCATAAATTTTCGAGTCCGTATGCTATGTCGTTTGAGCCCCGAACCGTTTTTACGAGAAGTTTAATGCGTTGGCAAGATTGGCCCCTTGAGTTTATTTTCATTTCATACCCTACACTTCTATTAATTACAAAACTACCCTATACTTTTTCATATAAATACCCACTTAATAATTATTTATTTCATAAAAACACACACACATTCTCACTCCTCTCTCTCCCTTCTCTCTTCTTTCGCCGACGACCCACACCCTCCCCACCGGAATCCCATAAATTCCGGCCAGCAGAAAATATTCCGGCCACCTCTAACCTCACCACCTACTTCACCTTATAGATCGGGACGTCCCCGATTCATCCCCACCATCCGTTTACCCCCAATCGAACCCTACGCGTCTCACGCGTCACCTCCGCCGTCGTACACCACCACCGAGACCCAACCCACCACCCTTTTGATTTCTACCGACGGTATAGCCACCCCACTCGCCCCCTTTTCTTTATTTTCTTTTATTTTTACAAACCCTAATTTTTATTTTAAATAAATCCGATTTTATTTATTAAATCCTTTTATAAAAATGCTTTTATTTAAAGATTTTGATATAAAAACTCGTGTGGATCGTTTCTTGACCTCGTTTGGCCGTGACTCGGTTGACTCACCGAGTCAACTCGGTTGACTCGGTGAGGGTTTGGTCATTTTGTTGTTGTTGTCGAATTTGGGACTAGAGGGAGTATATACTTTTCCTGTTTGTGATAATTTTTGAGGGTCCGTTTGGTTTGGTTTCTCTCGGCAGCCGACTGCCACCACCACCGTGGCTTGGGTGGTGGTGGTGGTGGGTTATATTGGTGTTGTTATTATTGTTGTTGTTGTGTTTGGATTTGATTTGGATTATTTGGTTTGAGCCGAGGGTATATTAGTTTCGGATTTGGATTTGGTTATGGTCATGGCCGAATAGGTTAGGATTCGGATTTTTATATTGGTTAGCCGAGTAGTATTGAGGCTCGGTATGGATTTTGGTTTGGTTTCGGATTATTTCATTTGACTTGGGTTGACTTTTAGAGTAGTTGTTGTTGTTTGTCGAGTTTATTTTCGGGATTTGGTTACTAGTCTCGGGAATTATTACTATTATTATTATTATTATTATTATTTAGTTGGAAACGGTAAATAAATAAAACGGTTAATAAAACTATGAAACCTAAAATACATTTGACATAGTTAAGAGGATTTGGACATCGGACTTGGATCCGTATTATTATTATTGTGATGTTATATTGTGAACTTGTATTGGACGTATTGGATTTGCGGCTATGGTTATTTGGACTTATGGACCCTTTAGTACACGAGACGGTAGGGTACGTTAGCCCTTAAAGATCTTAACGTACCTGGAACCCGAACAATACCAAATGGTCGATAAACCTAAACAACTAATGGACTACGTAAATGATATATCCAATCATATTATTATTTATGTTTTATAAAATATTAGCGTTGATTACAAATAAAAGAGTCGTTGACTCGGGAAATATTCTATAAACGGGCAGGTCATGCCGAAATTTTGTAAAATTCTTTATAATCTTCAAACTATTTTACTAACTATTATTATTTCAAAACCCTTTTATTTCAACATTATTTTGGGAAAACGGGTAAAACCGAGAGTTATTATTATTGATTTATTTTTATTCGAATGTGTCATTATTTCATTTTCTTTTCTTTCCATTTCTTTTCGACGACTTTCTTCGAGTATTCATTCGTCTTTCTTGCGTATTTTGTCGTTTCGCCGACTTATTCTTTTCTATCTTTCTTCCACACGAGACTTTTTGAAAACTATTTTCTTTCAAATGCCATTGTCTTTTATAAAACTTTATTCAAGCATTGTTTATTGGAATATTCGAGTACCATTGCTGAGTTATGATATTTATATTGCTTAGGTTGTGCTGAGGATTATTTGCTGTGACGCATTATTTGATTGGTTGATATATCTCGTTTCCTGCTATTGTTAAGGTGTGATTCATAGCCCCGCTTTTTATCTTTTAAATGTTTATAAACCCATGGGGTGAGATACATGCTTTAAATGTTTTCTGAGCACAAGTATTTTTGGTATGCTTTTCCTGATTGGTATGCTTTCCTGACGATGTGCTAAGTAGCTTTACCTTGCCATTGCAAGACCCTCAGATCATGAACCATTAATCACTTGCGAGTGAGCGCGAATATAGGGATATAGGCCTATAGGAATTGACCCTCCCACTCCTTTTGCTGGATAGGCAAATTGTGGTGTACTATATTCGATTTTGCCGGGTAATTGGCAAGTACTCGGCCTTGGGGGCACTATTATATTATGAAATTCCGCGGTTATATTGATACTATGATTGTTGGTTAACGTTTTGCGTGTCATGAGCTTAGCATCATCAACAATGTTATATGCACAGGGATGCCTCTATACATTGGTTGTTACCTTGATTACCCGATATTTGCATTTGTTGCTCATATCTTATGATTAAAACCTTGTGCTCAACCTTATTATTTAAACCTATGGATTACACTCAACCTTTGTGTTGACTTTTTAAGCATGTGTTTCAGGTACTAATGATATTAATAATTAGCTTTGAAGCTTGATACTTGGGGCATGGTGGAGTGGCTAAGGCTGAAGAGGCATTTCTGTCAAGGCAGCTTTACTATCTTTCTATCTTTATTTGCATGTCATTCGTAAAACCTTTTGTGTCTTTTGTTACTTCCGCTGCTAAACTTTGTTTATTTTCCGCTGCAAACTCTATTTACTTTTTCCGCTGCTACTTTGACTTAAGAGTCCTTGTACTCTAAATGGTTTGTAATTCGAATGATATGTTTTGCAACATTTATAAATGTCCCGTGTTGTGGTCGTTAGCTATAAATGTGCCTGGTTTCTATTTGCGTAATACCCCCAGCATGATCGCTGCCGTTTTGAGTTGGGGGTGTTACAATGGGTATTATGTTTACTTGAAAATATTTTCATTATCGAAAATACTAATGTTTAAACTTTTTCTGTAGAAATGGCTCAACCCGATAACTCCGTGTTTGCTGCTTTTAAGGGTCACCTTGAGAGAGCTAAATTGACTGGGAAAAACTTGAATGATTGGCACAGATCGCTCAGAATAGTCTTGAGAGCGACTGGTAAGCTCAATTATTTGCAGACCCCTTGCCCTGATGAACCTACTGGCCCAACTGCCACTGAGCAGCAAAAGGCTGAATGGAGAGTGGAGCATGCTAAGTACAATGAAGTTGGATGCTTGATGCTTCAAAGTATGGATCCAATAATGCAAAAGAAGTTTGAGTATTATTTTCCAAAAGACATGATCGATGAACACAAGAAGGTTTACGAAAAGTCTCCAGCAGTTGAATTGTATGAGTCTCTTGACAAATTACACAGCTGCAAGCATGGTGATGGAAAACCAGTTGAAGACTATGTGAATGAGATGAGAGAATTCTTTGATCAACTTCACAGGGTCGGATTTGGTTACCCCGACAATGTTCAAGTTCACTTAAACAACAGATCCCTTAACAAGGATTTTGCTGGTTCTGTGCAAAACTTCAACATGCACTGCTCGGGGAAGACAGTCTCAGAGTTACTCGCATTGCTTGTTGACTATGAGAAGCATCTACCAGCTAAGGGCAAGGCACCTACCCCACAAGTGTTGGAAATTCAAGGGGGTAGGATCCAGAAAAAATCGCATGTGAACAAGGGTAAGGGTAAGGCTGATAAAGCAAGCAGACTTTCGCCTATCAACCATATCTAAAGGTGAATCAAAACCAACCCAAGAATCCTAAGGCGAATCCTCCTGTGAAGAAGGAACATGCTTGTCACCATTGTCATCAAGTAGGGAACTGGAAACGTAATTGTGCGCTCTACATCAATGACTTGTGATAAAAGAAGCAGCAGAGTGAAGCTGGTCAACCCAGTTCATCATCAGGTGCGTTCTTTATGATTGAATTATTTTCTCTATCTCATAAATTGAATTCATGGGTATATGATACGGGCTGTGGTATTCATATCTGCAATACTTTGCAGGGGTTTAGAGTGGAGAGAAAGCTGTCCTATGGAGAACAATTCTTGCACGTGGGTAATGCAGTGCCTGCAAGAGTTGAAACTATAGGATTATTTATTTTAGTGTTGCCTTCGGGCCTAGTACTATCTTTAAATAATTGTCATTATGCACCATCAATTGTTAGAGGTGTAATTTCTTTTTCATGTTTGTTGGACCTTGGTTATCATCATACTATTTCAAGCAATGGAATTTCAGTTTCTTTAAATGGTGTATTTTATTTTAATGCAATTGCTGTGAATGGTATTTTTGAGTTGGTAATAATGATAATGATTTTAATAATAATTCAATGTATAGCATCAACCATAAGAGAATCAAGAAAGGTCTGGATTCGTCTTATCTTTGACATTGTCGACTTGCTTACATGGCAAGACTCGCATGGAAAAGCTGCAACGCGATGGGCTTTTAGAAAAGATCAATGATGAATCATTTGATAAGTGCGAATCTTGTATTGCTGGCAAGATGACAAAGAAACCCTTTAAAAATAGGATTGAAAGGGCTTCTGATCTACTTGGTCTTATTCATACAGATGTATGTGGACCACTTAGACATGTGTCAAGGAGGGGTGCTAGCTACTTCTTAACATTTACGGATGATTATAGTCGTTATGGTTATGTTTATTTACTTAAACATAAACATGAGGTCTTTGAAACATTCAAAGTGTTTAAAGCAGAAGTAGAGTTGCAACTTGGAAAGAAGATTAAAGCTCTTCGATCCGATAGAGGTGGTGAATACCTGAGTCAAGAGTTTATAGATTATCTAGCTAAGGAAGGAATTGTCCAGCACCTTACTTCTCCATATACTCCACAACAAAATGGTGTATCTGAGAGAAGAAATCGTACATTGCAAGACATGATACGATCTATGTTTAATCTAATAACTCTTCCCTTCTCATTCTGGGATTATCCTTTGGAGTCTGCTGTTCGCATTCTTAATATGGTTCCCACAAAGAAGGATGTTAAGACATCATATGAGTTATTGACTGGAAAAGCTCCTAAGGGGGCGTTTCTTTTTTCTGTTAGTGGAAGAAATGTGTGATTCATCTATTTAATATTATTACTTTTCTTATTTGGGCCCACAAATTCCACTAAATCCTCTATATGCATAGAGTGTGAAAATGAAGCTCCTCTCCATTAAGAGGCATTAACAAAGCTGGGACCTACTGTCATAATTCTCAATTTCAGGTCATTTTTCCCAAGTCTTAACATTTTCCTATTCACAGATTTCAATTCATCATTTCACGTAAACTAGGTTTACCGATATTCATTTGACGAAACCGGGTAGGTTAAGTCACATTAACATTCATTTTTATAAACCTATGATTTCTCACCAACATTATTGTTGACCGTTTTTAGCAATGTATTTTCAGGTAATTAAGACATCATGATGACATGCATTTTGGACCTACTTGGAGTCGCGGAGTCGACGCGTCTCACCTTTTTATTTTCATGCACTTATGTAATGTTTGATCATGTTAAACTTTTTTCAAGAACTTGCAACACCATTTTGGGACCTATTTTGTAAACTCTGATGTTTTTAATGATCAAACGATGTATTTTCAAAACGACACTTTAGGTCGTTCAATGTAACCATTGTATGAGTTGCCATGATTGTTACACCCAGGTATTCAATTCCGCTGCCATAACAGGTAAATTCAGGGTGTGACAGATGATGCGCGTGGATTGCAACACGCACTACGTTTTACCTCTCGAGGGATCTCGAGAAGCTTGCAATCCCCACCAGGCAGTGTACCTGACCGATGTAGTATAGTGTAGTGGCAAGTACCGGGGGATTGATCGTTCTCTCGCAGGGAATAGTGTTCGTTAGGCTAAAGGCTACTCTAATCTAGGTCTAAGGGTGGAGGAAGA
>LBNU01023543.1:163887-181769 GCA_014162995.1 Artemisia annua
TAAGTCCAGTATATTTTTTTTAGGGTTTAGTAGCGAGTTTGAACCTTCCCTAGCGAGTATGCTTTTTATTTGTAGCGAGTATGTCTTGGCTACAAAAGCTAGCGAGTTTGGACCTTACTTCTAGCGAGTATCATGTTTCCTAGCGAGTTTGGGTTCCATTTTCCTAGCGAGTTTGTATTTCTCCCTAGCGAGTATGCCTCTTTTATTCGTAGCGAGTATGGTACTAATAATGCTAGCGAGTATGGTCAAATTTTTTAGCGAGTTTGGGTACAACTAAAACCTTAGCGAGTTTGGTCTTGTTATTATTTTAGCGAGTTTGTTTTTATTCGTCTAGATAGTCTTAGTTTATTTTGAGTCGTGTCTTATTTTCTTCTTCTCTTTTCTTATTCCTTTTTCAAGTCGAGTAAGACTTTTATTCTCTCCATCGTTCATCGAGTGGAGTTTTGTTTGGTTCATTCCTAAACGAAACTCTGCCGAATTTTCTTTAATTTCTTTTAACTTAGCTTATTTTTCTTTTAACTTGTTCTATTTTCTTTTAAACATTTACTTTACTTTTCTTTCATTAATTAAATTTAAAAACCTAAAAACATTTTACATTTCGAATTTCATTTTGATTTCTTTTATTTACTTTATCTATATTTCTTTTATTTCTTTTTACGTTTATGTTTTCTTTTCTCGTTCATTTTAACTTCTTTACTCACGTTTTACTTTTCTTAAGTTTTAAATTAAGTTTTGTAGCGTAATTAAAACCAAAACATATCTTTAAACCCATTCACATCACATAACTCACGGTTTTGAACGACGAGATCCATATTCAACCCTCGTTGGGACTACGACCTGAGGTTCTTGCTTTCATAGCTAGATTACACCTCGATCATGTATCTATTGGATTGTCCCTGGGAAGATCCTTCCGGTTTTGGTGGATCATGGGAACATATACCTAACCTTACCATCCTTATAACTCCATGCATTAAATTAAAGTGGTCGGTCTTTTGGTATTTTTCCACATTCGCCATATAACCAAAATCATTGAAAATTATCTCAAAGTGTTTATGATAAAGAAACACATTTTGTTAACGCTTTGAGAGTTTTATCATTTTTCCAAATGCTCCCCCTTTAACATGTGCTTATAGGTAGAAAGAAATTTGCACATGTCGGGGTGAGTTGCACTTATTTGAATTGATCGGCTCTTAATGGACATATACCCGAGGGACACGTTTACGTTGCTTAGTTAAAGGGATCTATTATCAGCTTTTAGGTGATAACTAGCCCTAATAACTAACTTGAAGTTGTTAACATTCCTTAAACAGGAAGTTAGACCCGTCAAAGTATATATCTAAGAAGAGTTTCTCGAAACGGTACTATCTACTTTGACCAGTCCTCTTCGAGACACGTTTACATCACTGGTTAGACCAGCTTGAAATTATTACCCGGCCAGGACTAGTCTTTTCGATTCACGACTTTTCATGTTTCGTCAATTCATGAGTCAAATTCTGAGTCCTAATCATTTCACGGTTTATACTTTTTATTGTAAAAACCCGCGTAAGACTCTTAGCCACTTGCTCCCCCTCAATATATGCACATTGATTGAATCAATTTTGAAAAACTTTGGCACATACGGGTGAGCTTGCAAAAGAGATCATTTATTCATCAATTTAAATCACTTGTTCCCCCTCAATATGTGCTTAGTTCATGCTCCAAAATCTTTTAAAATTTTAGCACATAAGGGAGTGATCTTTTGAGTCTAAAACATCTTTATACGTCCAAAAACATCACATTTAATCACTTGCACATAAGGGCGCGTTCTTTTAAGTCCAAAAGCATCTTTATGAGTCCAAAACATCACTTTTAAATCAGTTTTTATATTTAAATCACATTCTCTCCCCCGATCATAAAATTTCAAATCTTTTGAGATTTTGTGATCTCAATTGATTTAAATGATTTTCGAAAAAGCTTTGGAGAGACATGTGGCAAAATTTTAAATGTATACTGATTATGAGACACTTTTTGAGTTTTCACTGTGGCTCGTGCACAAAGTTTTTAAAGGTGCAGAAATTTTGAGCACATACGCTCCCCCTCAATTAATGACCCGTTTTTCCATTTTAACGTTTAGTAGCCATTAATGTGAGTGGTAACGTATATGAGAAAATTTAAGACCAATGGCCACCTTGTACACCACAAAATCTCTTTTGAAGAATTTATAGAAGAAAGAGATTTTGGGAAAAGAAGACTTCTCTTCTTTTACTAGAAAGGCTGCACTGAAGCGTACAACTTTTCGGATAATCCGCACACAGTGAAAACATGGTAACGTGTTTTTACACGGATTTTGAAAACTGGGTTGCTATCTGAAGTAATAGCAAACCATAATTTTACGAACGGGTTACAGTCTGAAATAACTGCAAGCCATATAGGCATGTTTTGAAAAACCTTTTGAACTTCTGGTCGAACTTCATTTAAAAACCCGTGTCATTATTGAATGACATTTCTAAGACCATAAACGTTATCGATGCCAGAAGACATGCCTTAAAAACAAGCTATTTTTGGTATTTTCTATTTTTCTGATTTTTATGGGTTTAAAGGTTTTATATTTTTGTATTTTGCTTTTCTGAGTTTTATAATATATAAAAGGATATTTGAAGCGAATCTATTACTCCTCATTCCCTTCCTGAAGACTTTTGAGTGATACTGGCATGAAACTCTCCAAACCAAGTTACTGGAGAATAAATCGAAACCGTTCTCCAGGGAGTGCTTTAGTGAAGAAATCTGCCAGTTGAAACTTTGTCCTTGCAAAGTGAAGTTCCACCACATCACTGGAGAATCCATTAGCCCGACTTGCAGCATTGGCGAGAAACATTCTGACAACTTTGATAACCCTTAGCAGCAACCCTTGCCTTGTGTACAGAACGTCATCATGCTCATCAGATTTCACTTTAGGATCCATCGAAGAGCACTAATCATTGTACAGTCTGGAGATGGTGCCAATTCCCATACTTAGAGATGATAGAATTGTATGGAATTATAAAAGCACCATAAGGCAAGTGTGTCCAGATGCCTTAGAGTGGACACCGGTTGAGTAGAATTCCCCTTATAGTGAAGATCATGTGGTTGTGGTTAGGATACTGATGTGCTTGTGTTGAGATCTCCTGAAGAAGAAGCTTTAGAAGAAGATTCAGGAGCAAATGTGTCTTTGAACGGAGCAGCATCAGGTGGAGCAGATGGATTTACTTCAAACGAATCGTCGACTGCAGTACCTTGATGTACGGAAGGAGATTGTATGTATGATGAAGTTGATGAATAACTTGCTGATGGAGTGTCTTAAGCCATTTGAAGAAGAACAAGATGGACCATTTTGATTGCTTGGAACATGAGCTGCGATGGCTGGTGGTACCGGTGTATCACCAATTGACGGCTCAAAGTATTCATCAACCACTTGATAAAACAAAGATCTCCAAATCCTTATCGGTGGATGGTACATAAGGTACATGCAGGAGTGGGATACTAGTACACGAACTGAACTGGTTGGTTCAGAAGACAAAAATTTTGGCGCGGGTCCTACACTGATGTGTGCAGAAGCCATTTGCTCAGACAGCTCATAGAATGTAACGTGAATGGTTTCCAAGATTTGTCGGGTTCGTATGTCATAGATTCGGCATCCCTTATGATCTGAAGCATAACCACCAAATATTTCAACAATCGCTTTAGCTTTTAACCTTTCCAGATCTTGGTCGTCATTTTAGAGGGTATGAAGAACTCCCATGAAGATGTTGACAGTATTGGGTTTGTGGGCATGCTTCTTTCTTTAGTGCAGTTGACTAACCGAACAAATATAGATGGTGTACACGGTAGTGACACGTTTGCCTTGAAGAAGATCAACACCATCCAATTCTCTTTAGATATTACACAGTCACTGACGACATAATCACCATAACCCATAATTGTGTCAACCAGGTAGTTCCCGAATCTAATATCCCGATAAACTCATTCATGAAATTCTTGAGCCCTGAGCAATTACTGATTGGTTTAAGAAGATGTTGACGTGAGTACCAAACAGAGAGAATTAGTCGATACGTTGAAGAAGACAGTAATCAACACTTCTTAAACTTTCACCACCAAAGCTTTTGAGGTTCCTGAAGCTGTAGATGCCATGAAATAATCTTAAGTGGAGTTTTACAACTCTTGTGACTTAAACCGAGAGATCGATTCTCTCCCGGGATTTTACTAAAGTCAACAAAAGAAACAGAAAGATGTGATATGCGATTACGACTTAGAGTGAGATCTTGGATAAGTCACAATCTACACTAAGTGTCAAGTTGCGACAAGTCAAGTTACAATAGATCCGATCGTAATGAGTCAAGTCGTAAGGATTAACCTATAACGTCAAATTACAATCAGACTAATTGAAACGACTTAAGTTACAACAATTCACCAAGCGCAAGTAGTTAACAAATCACTAGAATCTCACAGCTGAGTTAATCACTAGGCACCACCAAGTCGTCGAATTTTAGCCATCTCATTATAAAGCTTTGGTAGCTTAGCAAAGTATCATCTCACGCTTGAATAGTTCTTCTCATCTTTCTTCCATCTGAAAGGCTGAAGTAATGCGTACCAAAAGTATTCAGAGACCACTTCCCCCAAGTTGTTGAAGTGATGCAATCAGTCTCATTATATGAAGCTCAAAAACCTGAAGCACACTTGTACCTCTAGAAACTGTTCTTACATCTCTTCCCCCACGTAGGTGGAATAATACACCAAAAGAACGATTTAGAACACTGATCTTCTCTGCGGTTATGACATATAACTTCCCTGAATAACATTAATTATGAAGAATTATAGAGCTCATCACGTGTACTCGTTGTGTGTTCCGATGTATGTCTCCTTCCCCTTTGCAATTTTTGATACTTCAGAATCAGCCACTCAATATATGCACATACAACTTGAAATTTTGTGAGAAGAACATCATATGCTTAGTTGTATCCAGTGAGAATCAACTGCTACAGAAACACTCTCTTTTGACTATCTTATCAATCCTTATGAAAAGTCGGCTATTGCTAAGACCACTTTGTGAAGTAAACCCGATATTCCCAACTTGAAGGTGAAATAGAATTCCCCATTTTGTGACTTAAACTTGCACCATTGTATGACAAAGAGCGGTGTAGAGACTTCATGCATCGAATCACGCCATATAACCAAAATCATTGAAAATTCTCTCAAAGTGTTTATGGTAAAGAAACACATTTTTGTTAACACCTTGAGAGTTTTATCATTTTTTAAATGCTCCCCCTTAACATGTGCTTATAGGAAGAAAGAAATTTGCACATGTCGGGGTGAGTTGCACTTATTTGAATTGATCGACTCTTAATAGACATATACCCGAGGGACACGTTTACGTTGCTTAGTTAAAGGGATCCATTATCAGCTTTTAGGTGATAACTAGCCCTAATAACTAACTTGATGTTGTTAACTTTCCTCAAAAAGGAAGTTAGACCCATCAAAGTATATATATAAGAAGAGTTTCTCAAAACGATACTATCTACTTTGACCAGTCCTCTTCGAGACACGTTTACATCACTGGTAAACCAGCTTGAAATTATTACCCGGCCAGGACTAGTCTTTTCGATTCACGACTTTTCATGTTTAGTCAATTCATGAGTCAAATTCTGAGTCATAAGCAATTTACGGTTTTTTACTTGAATTTGTAAAAACCCGTGAAAGACTCTTAGCCACTTGCTCCCCCTCAATATGTGCACATTGATTGAATCAATTTTGAAAAACTTTGGCACATACGGGTGAGCTTGCAAAAGAGATCATTTATTCATCATTTTAAATCACTTGCTCCCCCTCAATATGTGCTTTATTCATACTCCAAAATCTTTTAAAATTTTAGCACATAAGGGAGCGATCTTTTGAGTCCAAAACATCTTTATAAGTCCAAAAACATCACATTTAATCACTTGCTCCCCCTTAATATGTTCTTTGATTAAAATCCAAAATCTTTAACATTTTAGCACATAAGGGAGCGTTCTCGATAGTCCACAAACATTCTTTATGAGTCCAAAAACATCACTTTTAAATCAGTTTTTATATTTAAATCACATTATCTCCCCCGATCATAAAATTTCAAATCTTTTGAGATTTTGTGATCCCAATTGATTTAAATGATTTTCGAAAAAGCTTTGGAGAGACATGTGGCAAAATTTTAAACGTTTACTGATTTTGAGACACTTTTTGAGTTTTTACTGTGGCTGGTGCACAAAGTTTTTAAAGGTGCAGAACTTTTGAGCACATACGCTCCCCCTCAATTAATGACCCGTTTTTCCATTTTAACGTTTAGTAGCCATTAATGTGAGTGGTAACGTATACGAGAAAATTTAAGACCAATGGCCACCTTGTACACCACAAAATCTCTTTTGAAGAATTTTTAGAAGAAAGAGATTTTGGGAAAAGAAGACTTCTCTTCTTTTACTAGAAAGGCTGCACTGAAGCGTACAACTTTTCGGATACTCCGCACACAGTGAAAAACATAATAGCGTGTTTTACACGGATTTTGAAAGCCGGGTTGCTATCTGAAGTAATAGCAAACCATAATTTTACGAACGGGTTACAGTCTGAAATAACTGCAAGCCATATAGGCATGTTTTGAAAAACCTTTTGAACTTCTGGTCGAACTTCATTTAAAAACCCGTGTCATTATTGAATGACATTTCTAAGACCATAAACGTTATCGATGCCAGAAGACATGCCTTAAAAACAAGCATTTTTTGGTATATTCTATTTTTTTGATTTTTATGGGTTTTAAAGGTTTTATATTTTTGTATTTTGCTTTTCTGAGTTTTATAAAATATAAAAGGATATTTGAAGCGAATCCATTACTCCTCATTCCCTTTCTGAAGACTTTTGAATGATACTATCATGAGACTCTCCAAACCAAGTTACTGAAGAATAAATCGAAACCGTTTTCCAGGGAGTGCTTTAGTGAAGAAATCTGCCAGTTGAAACTCTGTCCTTGCGAAGTAAAGTTCCACCACATCACTGGAGAATCCATTAGCCCGACTTGCAGCATTGGCGAGAAACATTCTGATAACTTTGATAACCCTTAGCAGCAACCCTTGCCTTGTGTACAGAACGTCATCATGCTCATCAGATTTCACTTTAGGATCCATCTAAGAGCACTAATCATTGTACAGTCTGGAGATGGTGCCAATTCCCATACTTAGAGATGATAGAATTGTATGGAATTATAAAAGCACCATAAGGCAAGTGTGTCCAGATGCCTTCGAGTGGACACCGGTTGAGTAGAATTCCCCTTATAGTGAAGATCATGTGGTTGTGGTTAGGATACTGATGTGCTTGTGTTGAGATCTCCTGAAGAAGAAGCTTTAGAAGAAGATTCAGGAGCAAATGTGTCTTTGAACGGAGCAGCATCAGGTGGAGCAGATGGATTTACTTCAAACGAATCGTCGACTGCAGTACCTTAATGTACGGAAGAAGATTGTATGTATGATGAAGTTGATGAATAACTTGCTGATGGAGTGTCTTAAGCCATTTGAAGAAGAACAAGATGGACCATTTTGATTGTTTGGAACATGAGCTGCGATGGCTGGTGGTACCGGTGTATCACCAATTGGCGGCTCAAAGTATTCATCAACCACTTGATATAGCAAAGATCTCCAAATCCTTATCGTTGGATGGTACATAAGGTACATGCAGGAGTGGGATACTAGTACACGAACTGAACTGGTTGGTTCAGAAGACAAAAATTTAGGCGCGGGTCCTACACTGATGTGTGCAGAAGCCATTTGCTCAGACAGCTCATAGAATGTAACGTGAATGGTTTCCAAGATTTGTCGGGTTCGTATGTCGTAGAGTCGGCATCCCTTATGATCTGAAGCATAACCACTAAATATTTCAACAATCGCTTTAGCTTTTAACCTTTCCAGATCTTGGTGGTCATATTTTAGGGTATGAAGAACTCCCATGAAGATGTTGACAGTATTGGGTTTGCGGGCATGCTTCTTTCTTTAGTGCAGTTGACTAACCGAACAAATAGAGATGGTGTACACGGTAGTGACACGTTTGCCTTGAAGAAGATCAACACCATCCAATTCTCTTTAGAAATTACACAGTCACTGACGACATAATCACCATAACCCATAATTGTGTCAACCTGGTAGTTCCCGAATCTAACTATCCCGATAAACTCATTCATGAAATTCTTGAGCCCTGAGCAATTACTGATTGGTTTAAGAAGATGTTGACATGAGTACCAAACAAAGAGAATTAGTCGATACGTTGAAGAAGACAGTAATCAACACTTCTTAAACTTTCACCACCAAAGCTTTTGAGGTTCCAGAAGCTGTAGATGCCATGAAATAATCTTAAGCGGAGTTTTACAACTCTTGTGACTTAAACCGAGAGATCGATTCTCTCCCGGGATTTTACTAAAGTCAACAAAAGAAACCGAAAGATGTGATATGCGATTACGACTTAGAGTGAGATCTTGGATAAGTCACAATCTGCACTAAATTTCAAGTTGCGACAAGTCAAGTTACAATAGATCCGATCGTAATGAGTCAAGTCGTAAGGATTAACCCACAACGTCAAATTACAATCAGACTAATTGAAATGACTTAAGTTACAACAATTCACCAAGCGCAAGTAGTTAACAAATCACTAGAATCTCACAGTTGAGTTAATCACTAGGCACCACCAAGTCATCGAATTTTAGCCACCTCATTATAAAGCTTTGGTAGCTTAGCAAAGTATCATCTCAAGCTTGAATATTTCTTCTCATCTTTCTTCCATCTGAAAGGCTGAAGTAATGCGTACCAAAAGTATTCAGAGACCACTTCCCCCAAGTTGTTGAAGTGATGCAATCAGTCTCATTATATGAAGCTCAAAAACCTGGAGCACACTTGTACCTCTAGAAACTGTTTCTTACATCTTTTCCCCCACGTAGGTGGAATAATACACCAAAAGAACGATTTAGAACACTGATCTTCTCTGCGGTTATGACATATAACTTCCCTGAATAACATCAATTATGAAGAATTATAGAGCTCATCACGTGTACTCGTTGTGTGTTCCGATGTATGTCTCCTTCCCCTTTGCTATTTTTGATACTTCAGAATCAGCCACTCAATATATGCACATACAACTTGAAATTTTGTGAGAAGAACATCATATGCTTAGTTGTATCCAGTGAGAATCAACTGCTACAGAAACACTCTCTTATGACTATCTTATCAACCCTTATGAAAAGTCGGCTATTGCTAAGACCACTTTGTGAAGTAAACCCGATATTCCCAACTTGAAGGTGAAATAGAATTCCCCGTTTTGTGACTTAAACTTGCACCATTGTATGACAAAGAGCGGTGTAGAGACTTCATGCATCGAATCCCTAAGTACTCTATACTCTACAACCATCCAACCATCGAGTATAAGACGTACATCACCTCTTGAATACCGACAACTTCATGTGAGTTGTGACACTGAATGTGATAGTTATTTTGTGGCAATAGAAGAGAAGATTTACCAAAATAACTAGATACCCAAGTCATCGTCAAAGTAGAGATTAAAGGCTCGAACAAGGATCCTGAAGATACTAAGTACACATACCCGTAAAATTTCACTTCAATCTCAAATAAACAATACCAAGTAAACTCTTGTGATCACTTAACATTCCATTTCCAAAATCTTAGCCGACATTTTCTTTACATTCTTGTGGTTGATTTATAGAGTGCACATTAGAAGGAACAACAATCCGTGAAGAAGGGGATTCTTCAGAGTCCGGTTTTGGGAAAGGAATACCAGAAGACGGATCATTATTCATGTGCAGCTTCATTATCATGATAGTCATCATCAACACCTTGAAGAATAACTGGAGATTGGGTTTCGTGAGTATTCTGAGAAATACTTCAAACTAGTGCATCTTGCTCAATGGAGATGGAAGAAGATGAACCAAGAGCCAACAGAAACCGAAGAAGGAGCTTCAGAAACTAGATGTTCAACATTCGTTGAAGCTTGGAAGTATTCATCAAACATAAATCCCAGTCATCCTTAGTAAATGGAGCATTAGGTGTCGGAGGAGAGTCGAATGACCATACTTCAAGCATCAATCATCATGTAGAAAGTGAATAAAAATACACTCAATCATGTAGTTTATTCACACTAAGTTTGCCATTTTTGATTGAATACGCACAAAAACCAAAAATTGCATACAAAGTAAGTGAATAAGCATACACTCAAAAATTTCATACGAAGTTTGCCATTTTTGATTGAGTAGCAAGTGAATGAAAAATACTATCAATCAAGTATTTCATTCACCCGAGTAGCAAGTGAATGAAAAATACTATCAATCATGTATTTCATTCACCCTTCTCCCCCTCAAAAATTGCAAACGAGGTTGTAATTTTTGATTGACCAAGTGTATAAGAATTCGATCAAAGATAGGTAGATCCACTTGATGAATGAACGAACATGGAGAAAGCATGAAGCATGTTGTTGAAGATGATCAAAACCAAGAAGATTTCTCTTCTTCTGAAGATAAGGCGCACTGAAACGTACACCTTTCTTTTCATTGATGAACGGGGCCTGAAGTGTTGTCAGTAGACACCATAATGATGAAATTGAGAACCGAGGCTTGAACTGAATTGTCCAAACGTCATAGTCATTGAAGAAAGAGGCCTGAACTGATGTATTCAGACGTCATAAAGCACATGCATCAACATCGACATTCCAAAACTCTTGAAGCTGGAGAAATGATTGCTTTAGGCCTCCAGACTTTGAGTTTTCTCATATAGTGAATGATTGATGTACCTGCAACTGAGTAAGGACTACCTGCACTAACATCATGAACTTGATTGCATATATATGGGTTAGTGACAACAGTATCCAAACCCTTAGGGGTTTCACGGTCAACCATGGTATTGCCATTAGTGAGCAACTTTCCGGTAGGTAACCACTTAAGTCCGACGTTCTTAAAAATTCTACCAGTTGGCATCCACTTTTGGCAAGATCTAGGATTGCTAAGTGTTTTATGCATAGTGATAGACTTAACGTTATTCCTAGATTTAACCGGTTGAGTCTTAGCAATGTACCTCAATAACCTAGGAGGCATCATACGAGGTTGTGAACCTAAGATTCCATCCTTATGAAGCAGTGCCCTTTTTCTAGCTTGTTCTAGATTATAGTTCTTGTCCAAGTCATTTATATTATAAGAATTTTGAATCTTAATGCTCAGTTTTGACACTGTTTTCGAACAAATCCTAGAGGAGCTGAGAGCAGGAGTGACTACTTGTTGAGGCTTAGCAGAACCAGAAGCAATGATCTTAGGTAAATAATGTGGAGTGACTGGTTTTGACAAAACTGGTTCCGCATCAACTTGGGATGCAAACCGTGTTTTTGAAAATATTGGTCGTTCAGATCTAAAAGCAGTCAGTTGCCTAACAACGGATTGGTTTCTATACGATTGAGAAACTGGTTTCCCCAAGATTGATGGTTTTGCAAACTTAGTGTTCACACTATTCCCTGTTGCTTTTCTTAGCTCATTTTTTAAAGCTGCAATTGTGAAACCCTTTTCCAGAAGTTGAGCTTTGAATTCATCATTTTTGGCAGTCAAAGAGGTTATCCGTTCTAAAGTCTTAGTTTTAGTATCTTTGATAGATTCACACAATTCATTACACTGATGTTTCAAAGTCTCATTTTTAGCAAGTAAATTAGCCACATTATGTTCCAACTCAATAACAGCGCAATCATGTTTAGCTTTAACTTCATTACACATATCACAAAATTCAGTAATACGGTTTTTCAGGTTTTTGATTGTCAAGTTCTTTGTTTCTAGCTGAGCTTTCAAATCATTAATCATAAAGAATTCACGGAAATCAGGAAGTTCCGGATTTTTACATGGTTGGTTAATCAGAAGACTTTCTTCCTTTTGTTGCATTGCAATTTCAAGAGAAATACAATGTTTTTCAAGCTGTAAAAATCTTTTTGAAAGCTCATTAAAAACTTCTTTATCAACCATATCATTTGATTTAAAAGCATCAGCCGTAAACACAGAACTTAACAAACCATCTCGTTCAGCATCCTGATCATTTTCTCCCCTTTTATGACTCATATTTGTTGAATTAGGCATGGTATTGCTATCAGTCTTTTCCAACAAATTTGTGTCATAATTGAGTTTGATTTGATCAGTATGCTGACGTTCATTAGAGAGCACATTTTGTTGAACAGTTAAGGGTACCTCAGCACATGACATTTGTACATTAACCGGTCTAAGATCAGCATCCATGCCATGGGTGACTAGAGTCACTGAACTGCTGGTAGTGTCAAGCTTATCAGTCTCTGATCCTTTACACATCGTGACACCTAACCCAACATCCAAAGCTTTACCCGAATCGTCAATACCATCACATGGTTTTACCAGAGATCCCTTCACTTTGTCATCATCTAAACGTCTGTGTTTTGCTCTTTCCTCAATGAACGCCTTAACATCACCCATGAGTTGGATGAGTCTATCTCTAAACGTGTCAACCTCAATTCCCGTGTGATCAGCAAAGCACTTTTTTGTCATCTCACTGTAATGGTCATACTCCATAGTGAACTTTGAATCAAAGAATACTTGGAGTTGTTTGTTGAGTACACTAAGAGCAGCCATGGAACCAGTTTTGGAAGATATTCCTTGGTCAAGTTGTTGTTGCAATTGATCTAAGTTAAGAATCATTGTGTCTGTGAAAGTCTGAACATCTTGACCAAAGAGTGTTGCAAATGCATGTTCGTATCCTCATATGAATTCAGTTCCCTTAAAAAGTACTGAGAGGTGTAAATGAAGTAGTCGGAAACATTCAATGGAGCTTTTCTCTGCGTTATTGAACAATTTTTGTGGCTGAAGAAACTCTTTCTCTTGAGAACTCGAGCATGACGATTCCACCTCAGTATAATCTGACTCAAAAACGGTCGTCTGATCAGAAGCGTTTGTCAGTTGTACTTTGTTGTGAATCTTAAGTTCATCGTCCATGTCGTACAACTTGAGTATCTCCGAGATGACAGAATCTGAATTGGTAGACATGATTGTGAACGTGCACGGGATTTTACAATTCTATGATTTAAACCGAGAAATAGTTTCTTTTGCGGGATTTTACAAAATCAAGAAGAAACCGTGAAACACCGAAGAATTGATTAGGTTTGGTAGAAGCGAGTGTGAGGGGTGAAGTAGACAAGCCACAGGGAATTTCAGACAGCGTTAGTGTGTCGAAAAAAAAACTCCGTAGTAATATCCAATAAGCCCGAAAATAACACAACCCACAAAAAGAAAAGAATTCAATCTCCTTTCACCAATACCCGAAACAAAAAAACTTTGCCCAAACTTATGCCAAATATACCACTACGAGTACCATAATAAACCAAAAAAAATATGGCATATAAGAACATTCGTCCCTTGTGAAGTGCAAGCCCGGTAGAAATAGCAAAGCCCAAGTGAACAAAACACAATAACTTTTATGCAGTATCTGAAGCCCAAATTACCACTAAGCTGTATTATCAAAACTCCGCTAACCCTAATAGCACTCTATATAAGACACACTTAAGCACTCACCAACCCTAATCCTTAGATAATGAAAGCAGCCACCAAAAAAAATCCTCTCATCAAAAAAATCCTCCTTGTTGCTGCTTATGAATCCGAATATAGAGCAAAAGAAATCGTCCCTTGTTATCCTTCTTTAACAAGTCAAACCAACACAAATATGTTAGTCCTTTATTAGATTTTGTTCGAACCACACAAGGACCAGTAGGTAGCGAAAGCTTCAGGTTCTTTAGTGATGGTCTCAGATATGTATGATGTAGCTTATTCACTCCTCCTTTTTTTTTCGTTGTGCCGAACAGAAAGGTGGATGAAACGGTTACGTTTTGTTCATTCTTTGGAAAATTTCGAATATTAAAGAAGCATATGCTTCAACGATTGATCGATGATGAGTTTACTTTTCGGCTTATGTCTTTAGACTAGTGTTTGATGCCAAAAGAAAAGTGAAAACTGAGATCTAGATTAGTAATTGTTTCAATGTTACCTTTTCGTTTCTTGTTTGTTGCTTAAAAGAAATTACTTCTAATAACGATCTATGATGATGAATCTCTTGTGGTTTATTGTCTTTGAACTAATCTTGATGTCGTCAAGAGATGAACTGAGATTGTACTTCCTCTTAATTTATGTTTTCACTTTCAGTTTGACGTTTAGATTTAAATCGATCAAAGGATAAATGGTAACACACTTGTTATTGTTTTATCTTTTAAGCTCGAATAAAAAGAAGTTTTAAACCTTTAAAGGATCGGTGATGTTTAAACTCTCTTTGGTTTCGACTTTTAGGAATGAATTGTTGATTATGATGAGAGAAATGAGATCCTAATTAGTTGCTTGGTTGTTTCCTGTTTAGTTTCATTTTGAACCGATTGAAAAGAAAAAGAGGGTTGAAATTGTTTCTTTTTTCTCTAATTGCTTATACGGATAAACGAAATCTGGGCAGCGATTGGATTCTATTTGTATGATAATAAGTTAACCGCTGGTATATGTAACCACTGAATCCAGGTAACCGCTAATAAAATCAAAGCTAACCGCTACCATACGAATTAACCACTATTAAGAACCAATAAACCGCTGCCTTAAGAAAACCGCTGAAAGAAAAGAAGTTAACCGCTATTTTGAAACTGAGCAATATAGAAAGTCAAACCGCCATGTAGAAAGTCAAACATAGAGAAAACCGCTAAATCAGAACTAACCACTGGACCAGATATAGTAAACCGCTGGACTAAGGACAAATAAGTCACTATCGTCCTTTTTCGTCTTTTTCCCGATATTGAGCAAACCTCTACCAAGAAACTATCAAACCACTATCAAGAACATCATCAAAACCAACTCGAATTAACCCAGATTCAGCACTAACCTAATGAAATCCACCAACTAGTCACTAAAAAACAGCACCATCAACCAATATAAGCACAAAAGTACCAACAAATAACAAGATTAACAACAAAAAAAATCCGAAAAAGAAAGAATGTGGCTTAGAATTCGAACCAAACCATACGATACTAAACCAACCTAGGAATCCAAGAACTAGCTAACCCAAGAATGTAACCTTGGCTCTTGATACCAATTGTAGAACACTAATATTATATCATGTATGGTTTGTTGTGGTTATAGATCAAATAAAGAAGAAGAAAGAAAGAAAGAAAGAAAGTTTTAGAGATAGAAAGAGAGAGAGAGAGTGGAACCTAGAGAGAGAAGGTGAAACCAAAAAAAGAAAAATTAGATAGAGGAGGTTCACCCTCTCCAAGGATGGAGAGGGGTTTATATACATGGATTTGCCACTTGGGCTGCGGATCAGGTATACAGTGGGTAAAAACTCGTCCTTCTTCCGCGAACTAATCTAATTCTAAACTACGTATTACTAACTAATGTAACTACTACGAGCTAAACAATGCTTAATCATATCTGGGGTGACCGAATCTTTCTTATACAAAAATCGTATTCCTAACAAATAGCCATTAATGTGAGCGGTAACGTATTCGAGAAAATTTAAGACCGATGGCCACCTTGTACACCACAAAATCTCTTTTGAAGAATTTTAGAAGAAAGAGATTTTGGGAAAAGAAGACTTCTCTTCTTTTACTAGAAAGGTTGCACTGAAGCGTACAACTTTTCGGATAATCCGCACACAGTGAAAACATGGTAACGTGTTTTTCACGGATTTTGAAAACCGGGTTGCTATCTGAAGTAATAGCAAACCATAATTTAAGCGCGGGTTACAGTCTGAAGTAACTGCAAGCCATAATTTAAGCGCGGGTTGCAGTCTGAAATAACTGCAAGCCATATAAGGCATGTTTTGAAAACATTTTGAACTTCTGATCGAACTTCGTTTAAGAACCCGTGTCATTATTGAATGACATTTCTAGGTCCGTAAATGTTATCGATGCCAGAAGACATGCCTTATCAACAAACTATTTTTGGTATTTTCTATTTTTATGATTTTTATAGGTTTTATATTTTTGTATTTTTCTTTTCTGGGTTTTATATTATATAAAAGGATATTTGAAACGAATCCATTCCTCCTCGTTCCCTTCCTGAATACTTTTGAGTGATACTGGCATGAGACTCTCCAAACCAAGTTACTGGACAATAAATCGAAACCGTTCTCCCGGAAGTGCCTTAGTGAAGAAATCTGTCAGCTGAAATTCTGTCCTTGCGAAGTGAAGTTTCACCACACAACTGGTAACCCTTGGCAGCAACCCTTGCCTTGTATACAGAACGTTATCATGCTCATCAGATTTCATTTAAAGGATCCATCTAAGAGCTATAATCATTGCACAGTCTGGAGATGGTGCCAAATCCCGTACTTAGAGACGATAGAATTGTATGGAATTATAAAAGCACCATGAGGAAGTGTGTCCAGATGCCTTCGAGTGGATACCGGTTGAGTAGATTTCCCATTATAGTGAAGATCATGTGGTTGCGGTTAGGACACTGATGTGCTTGTGTTAAGATCTCCTGAAGAAGAAGCTTTAGAAGAAGATTCAGGAGCAAATGTGTCTTTGAACGGAGCAACATCAGGTGGAGCAGATGGATTTACTTCAAACGATTCATCGACTGCAGTACATTGATGTACGAAAGGAGATTGTATGTATGATGAAGTTGATGAATGACTTGCTGATGGAGCGTCTTGAGCCATTGAAGAAGAACAAGATGGACCATTAAGATCGTTTGGAACATAAGCTGCGATGGCTGGTGGTACCGGTGTATCACCAATTGGCGGCTCAAAGTATTCATCAACCACTTGATTATCCAAGATCTCCAAATCCTTATCGTTAGATGGTACATAAGGTACATGCAGGAGTGGGATAAAATAACTGAACTGGTTGGTTCAGACGATAAAAGTTTAGAAGCGGGTCCTACACTGAAGTGGCAGAAGCCATTTGCTCAGACAACTCATAGAATGTGATGTGAACGAATTCCAAGATTTGTCGGGTTCATATGTCGTAGATTCGGCATCCCTTATGATCTGAAGCATAACCACCAAATATTTCAACAATCGCTTTAGAAGTATGCTTCTGAACGTATCAACCTCAATTTTCGTGTGTTTAGCAAAACAGCTTCTAGTCATCTCACTATAATGATCGTACTGAAGATTGATTTTAGAATCAAAGAACATTTGGAATTGCTTGTTGAGTACACTAAGAGCTGCCAGGGAACCAGTTTTGGAAGGTATTCCTTGGTCAAGTTGTTGGTGTAACTGATCTAAGTTAAGAATCATTGTGTCCGTGAAATTCTGAACATCTTGGCCAAAGAGTGTTGCAAAAGCACGTTTGTATCCCCTTACGAATTCAGTTCCCTTTAAAAGCACTGAGAGGTGTAAGTGAAGTTGTAGAAAGCATTCAATGTGACAGTCCTTAGCATTGTTGTAAGCCACTGGTGGTAGACTGATCTTTGTCTCATGAATGTTTGAGCTTACTGGATCCTTGTCACATTGATCTGGATCATTTGTCATTTGTAATGAGTTGGGTTTCTTGTGTTCATCGACCATATCATACAGTTTTAGAATCTCAGGAATAGTATTCTCTGACGGGTTTGTCATATTTAGATTACTCATTGATATAGTAATCAGTAGTGACCAAAATAACCTCCAATACTAAACCACTAGCACTTAACCGCTACAATGGTTAAAGAATTAACCGCTGTTGGAAGTAACCGCGAACAAAGTAACCGCTGGTACAGTAACCACTGAACTTAACCGCTGATACTTAAACCGCTGACCGATAGTAACCGCTAATAACTTAACCGCTGAAAAGTAAACCGCTGGAAGGAAACCGCTAACACAGTACAAACGTACAGCCTAACGCTC
>LBNU01023543.1:182381-193349 GCA_014162995.1 Artemisia annua
GAAATATATAAGCTCCCTAAGTTTAGAAAGGCCTTGGCTAGAGGCAAGTGTTAGAAAACTTGAGTTGGCGTTTTCCCAAAGTGGGTGCTTTAAAAATAGGATCTCTCTAATCTCAAAACTCGTTTTGAGTGTTCTCAATTAAGCACATAACATATTCATACCTGAATTGAAAGATCCACATTTGTCGGGTAAGGGGAAGACCGACTTTGAAAATTCGCCAAATTCCATACATTCCCCTGGCGCGTCCCCGGCGAGTCAGCGCGAGGCAGCGTGCCAGCAGCAGACATGGAATTTTGCGAATTAGGCTACCGTTTGATGTTTTAAGTGTTTCGAAGGTTTATTTGTCATTATCAAAACATTAGGAGATCTTGATCATGTTGCCTCAACAAAGTCAATAAAAGAAACCGAAAGATGTGATATGCGATTATGACTTAGAGTGAGATCTTGGATAAGTCACAATCTGCACAAAGTGTCAAGTTGCGACAAGTCAAGTTACAATAGATCCGATCGTAATGAGTCAAGTCGTAAGGATTAACTCACAACGTCAAATTACAATCAGACTAATCGAAACGACTTAAGTTACAACAATTCACCAAGCACAAGTAGTTAACAAATCACTAGATTCTCACAGCTAAGTTAATCACTAGGCACCACCAAATCGTCAAATATTAGCCTCATTATAAAGCTTTGGTAGCTTAGCAAAGTATCATCTCACGCTTGAATAGTTCTTCTCATCTTACTTCCAGCTGAAAGGCTGAAGTAATGCGTACCAAAAGTATCCAGAGACCACTTCCCCCAAGTAGTTGAAGTGATGCAATCAGTCTCATTATATGAAGCTCAAAAACCTGAAGCACACTTGTACCTCTTTTATCATCAGAAACAGTTTCTTACATCTCTTCCCCCACGTAGGTGGAATAATACACCAAAAAAGCGAGTTAGAACACTGATCTTCTCTACGGTTATGACATTTAACTTCCCGGAATAACTTCAATTAGGGAGAAGTATAAAGCTCATCAAGTGTACTCGTTGTGCGTTCCGATGTATATCTCCTTCCCCTTTGCTATTTTTTATACTTCAGAATCAGCCACACATTATATGCACATACAACTTGAAATTTTGTGAGAAGAACAACATATGCTTAGATGTATCCTGTGAGAATCAACTGCTACAGAAAAACTCTCTTATGACTATCTTATCAACCCTTATGAAAAGTCGGCTATTGCTAAGACCACTTTGTGAAGTAGACCCGATATTCTCAACTTGAAGATGAAGTAGAATTCCCCGTTTTTCTGACTTAAACTTGCATCAATGTATGACAAAGATCGGTGTAGAGACTTCATGCATCGAGTCCCTAAGTACTCTATACTCTTCAACCATCCAACCATCGAGTATAAGACGTACATCACCTCTTGAATACCGACAACTTCGTGTGAGTTGTGACACTGAATGTGATAGTTATTCTGTGGCAATAGAAGAGAAGATTTACCAAAATAACTAGATACCCAAGTCATCGTCAATGTAGAGATTAAAGGCTCGAACAAGGATCCCGAAGATACTAAGTACACATACCCGTAAAATTTCACCTCAATCTCAAATAAACAATACCAAGTGAACTCTTGTGATCACTTAACATTCCTCATAATCAAAATCTTAGCCGACATTTTCTTTACATTCTTGTGGTTGATTTGTAGAGTGCACACTAGAAGGAACAACAATCCGTGAAGAAGGGAATTCTTCAGTGTCCGGTTTTGGGAAAGGAATACCAGAAGACTGATCATTATTCATGTGCAGCTTCATTAACATGATAGTCATCATCAACACCTTGAAGAATAATTGGAGATTGGGTTTCATGAGTAGTCTGAGATATACTTCAAACTAGTGCATCTTGCTCAATGGAGATGGAAGAGAATGAACCAAGAGCCAACAGAAACCGAAGAAGGAGCTTCAGAAACTAGATGATCAACATTCTTTGAAGCTTGGAAGTATTCATCAAACATAACTTCCATTCATTCTTAGTAGATGGAGCATTAGGTGTCTAAGGAGAGTCGCTTAACCATTCTTCAAACATAAATCATCATGTGGTATATTCACCCTTTTACTCCGCACACAGTGATAAACATAAAATCTTGTAATCATAATATATATATATCAAAAATATTAAGTTAATCACATTGTCATATTACATCACCCAAATAAATAAAAGCAAGGTGATGGAAAAAAAAGTCCAGCTAGAAGAATTATACAGTTCTTTGGAGAAGTATGTAGTCGCCCTCACGAACTCTGCCTCCCACTGCTGTTTGGTGACATTCAGTTGTGTCTGGTAGCTTTCGATGCCAAGTAGTAGGTATTCAACTCGCTTCTGATGACTAGACCCTTCATCCAGTGAAGAACAGCGAACACAAGTGTCTTCTTCTCATTAGATGGTAGATGATGCAATTTTCCTTTGGATGAGATGTCTATCACCGCATACAACTTCCAAATCCAGATTTCATACCAATGGCTCCAAAGAAAGGTGTGAAGATTGCAACCAAGAGGAAGACGGAGAAGATGGTGGAGCTTTGCCACCAATGAAGGATGTCCACCGATTTGTGAGATGGCCACAAGTAGTGAGGATTCAGAGGAAGAGGGGGATCCTCAAGCAGCGTTTGAAGGTCCCTACCAGCCTTGAACCAGTTCACCAAGACTCTTGACAAGTATGAAGAGTATAGGAAGAAGTGAGGTGGTGGTATAGTGGGATCCAAATCACAGGCAAAAAACAGGGCTAAGGAGAGAGTTCTGGCTAAGGAGGCGGCCCTGGTAATCAGTTGTCTGCAGTTGAAGATGTGATACCTAAAGGTATCAACACCATTATGGAAGTTCTTCATACCCTTCATATTAGATGAGTGGCTGAGGATCCTTGAGTGTAAGAGTTAGTCATAATGATCTGCACACACAATATTTCATACAGAAAGACCAAAGAAATATGTTATGGTTAGAATCATTCATAACATAGACACATATACAAGGTAAGCCCCCAACAAGAAGATTATAAAGCAAATGCACACACCAAGACACCCATAAACTGCTGGGAAAAACACCGCTAGAGTAATTAACCGCTACACAAACAAACGGCTAAACATGCAAACCGCTAAACAAACAAACCGCTAAGAAAACAAACCGCTGATAAACTAACCGCTGATAAACTAACCACTATTAAATTAACCGCAGTTAAACTAACCGCTGTTAAACTAACCGTTGTTAAACTAACCGCTAATCTAACCGCTGCTAATCTAACCGCTGTCAGGAAAATCTCATACGCAAACCGCTACCAAGAACATAGAGTAACCGCTAACAATAACACATTCTAAGCAAACCGCTATCAAGAACACAAGTCAACCGCTAACAAGAAAAACTCATACGCAAACCCCAGATAACACAAAATGTATAACATATATACGTAGCAATCAACACAACTAGAAACTCACATCAAAACTATTAGGATAAGCACTAAACTCCTGTCCTACAGCATCTAATAACCACCGGTTACTTCTACGCTCTAAATCAGCTTAAACTACAATAAAAATCGTACGGGGAAGACAAGTAGGCACTAGAAATAATTAACGAAAGAAAGTATAACATATATAACACACCAAAAACGCACCTAAGAGGATAAAACTCAACGAGAATGCAAGGGATTAAAGACAAAAAGGAGCAGCGGTTTTTTTAGAGAGAAAGAATGTTTTTGAAAGTTTAGAGAGAGAGAGAAAAAGTGAAAGTGATGCACACAATGATCTAACCGCTGCCCTTATAAATAGTATGAAAACTTTCAACAACATGTCAAAATAAGTCCCTCTACTATACAAACTGCTGAACAGATTCACAATATGGCAAAATAGGTCCTTCAGTAAAGCACACAACTAACAGCATACACAAAGCACATACACAAGGCAAGATAACGACCAGCAAGACAACAAAATCACACATGAGAAGCAATCAAAGCAAATCAAACAACCATTCTCCCCCTCAATCAATGATCTGAATTTTGTAGAAAAAGTCAGAATGCATTGATTGAAGAAAGAAAACCACAAGAGTAAAGGAGGAAAGATCAAGATGGTAAATTCAAAAGAGCAGATAAAGTCCGAGTCCTGAGAAGAGATACTCAGAAGTCATAGAAGGAAATGCATCAAGGGTGAGATGTGAAATCTCCCATCATTGGAGATTTGAGTATCTTTGGCCTCCATCTTTTGTGCCTTCTTGTATGGAAATAGTAAGAAGATTTTCCACTTGAGTAAGGACAACCTGCATTATCACAAACTCGATTGCATGTATATTGGTTAGTGACAATAGTATCCAAACCCTTAGGGATTTTTTGGCTGATCATGGGATTGCCATTTGTAAACTCCTTATTGGTTGGTATCCACTTAAGTCCAATGAGCTTAAAAATTCTACCGGTAGGAATCCACTTTAGGAAAGATCTAGAATTATTAAGCTTCTTATGCACAGAAGATGACTTTATATAAATCCTAGGCTTAACCAGTTGAAGCTTAGCAGAGTTCTTCACTAAAGTAGGAGTCATCAAAAGGGATTGTGATCCTAGGATTCCGTCCTTATGCAGTTGTGCCCTTTTTCTAGCCCTTTCTAGATCACCGTACTTATATAGGACATAAGAGTTAAGATTTATTATGCTTGGTATCGACACTGTATTAGAACTGATCCTAGGGGAGCTGGGGGCAGAAGTATTATTATGAGTATTAACTGATTTAGTTGACACTTGTTCCACATCAACTTGGGAGGCAAACCGGGTTTTTGAAAATTTTGCTCTTTCAGACCTAAATGAACTAGGTTGTCTAACAACAGATAGATATCTATTACTTTGAAAGACTGGTTTCCCCAAGATTGATGGTTTTGCAGACATAGTGTTCTCACTATTCACTGTTGCTTTTCTTAGCTCATGATTCATTGGTGTTACAGTGAAACCCACTTCCTGAAGTTGTGCTTTGAAGTTATCATATTTGTTAGTCCAAGAGGTTGTTTGTACTGCAGCCTTAGTACTCTTATCTTTGATAAACTCATTCAGGTTTTTACATTTTCTATTCAAAGACTCATTGTCCAGCAGTAATTTAGCCATTTTAGTCTCAAAATTACTAGTTGCAATCTCACTACTGACAAGTTTAGCTTTAATATCATTACACATATCACTCAAATCAAATCAGTAATACGGTTTTTCAGATGTCGGATTGTCAAGTTCTTGGTTTCTAGCTGAGCTTTCAAATCATTAATCATAAAGTATTCATGGAAATCAAGAAGTTCCGGATTTTTACATGGTTGATTAGTTTGAAAACTTTCTTCCTTTTGTTGCATTGCGATTTCCAGTGAAATACAATGTTTTTCAAGTTGCAAAAATCTTTTTGACAGTTCGTTAAAAGTTTCTAAATTTTCCATTTATAATAATCATATAATTCTAATTCAAAACATTTTAATTAGGGTTAGGGTTCCTTTTAGGTTAAATTGATTATAAATGGTGATACGAGGAGAAAATGATGAATAAGATGATCGGTGTGAATTGGGGTTAGGATTTGATGAAAAAGATGATGAACTGGGGTTAGGATTTGTGAATTGGAGGAGAAAATGATGAATACGAGTAGAAGGTTTTGACCGGTGTGAATTGTGTGTGTTTTGACCGGTGTGAATTGTGTGTGTGTGTTTTTTTATTAAATGAATAAAAGTTGTAAGTCTCCTAAAGTAAATGGATAAGTCTCCTAAAGTGGCACATATAAGCATGCATTAAAAAAAAATAAAAGTGTACCAAAAAGTTGTACCAATAGGTCTCCTAAAGTACATGAGACGTAAGTCTCCTAAAGTTTTTGATTAAAATACTATTAAAAAGACAAAAAATAAAAAGTCTCCCAAAGTACATACGAGGTCTCCTAAAAACATGACTGAAAAAGTGCATAAAGTGTCTTACACATTTCTTACAAAAACAAGTCTCCCAAAGTACAAAAGAGGGACACTTGGCAAGTTTTAAAGCTACATGAAAAGTCTCCCGGGTCTCCTGGGGCATTTTGAGAAGTCAAGTTTTTTTGGTCTAGAAAGGGTATACACTTTGGGAGACCGGTCTATTTTAAGGATTTTCTCTTATTTCCCCTGTAGACTAGCTTATTGTAGCTTCCTGATTAGCTTTTGTAGTTTAGAAAATCCATTTGTAGCTAGTTAGTGTACACTGTCCCCCATTTTGCTTGCTATCTGCTTATTTATTAAGCTTCACAAAAAGTTGTAGTTGAGTAATATGCTTATTTTTATATGTTTAATCTTTTATATAATAAAACAAAACCCAAAGTGGGGATATCCGTATTTCGAAAAAAAGATTATTTCCTTATTAAGTAATAATTTTTTTAATTTTGATTTTTTTCCCTAGATTTTGAAAAATAAAAAAACCAAAATATTTCCTAATTTTTCTAAAGTTTATAAAAATTCGTTTTTTCTATAATAGATAGAAAAAAGTGATAAATACACATGTCCTTATCAGGTATTTTCTAATAGTTTTGGGCTAATTTGTAAAATTATGAAAAAAAAACCGCACCTTTGTTGCTCCATATTCATATGTATCGACACAATAACTAAAAAAGAAACACACAGGTCTTTTATTCCACCAAAGCATATCTCAAGAAAACGTACTTATATCTCAGATTGCAATTGAATTGTTCTTAACTATGATAGAAAATGGCAAAAGGGTTGTTAGACTCTTTTACAAAAGGTTATGCTTTTCAGGTACTCTTTCATAGGTTCGTTTTGATTGTGATTTTGTGTTATTATATGTTTAAATTAGGTTAATTGTTTTGAGATTTTGTGTTATTAATATTAATTGCTTGAAATCTGAATTCACTTTTATTTTCTTAAATCTTTGTTTTTCTTTTAATCAATTTAGTCTTATCTATTACCATAGTCTAATAGTTGTTTATGAGTTTTTGTTCTCTTTGATATAGCACAAACAGTAATCTCTTACCATAGTAGTTAAAAAAATAAAATAAATACCATAGTATGGTATTTATTTTATTTTTTTAACTTTTTGGTAAATTTTTAATTGCCAATTTTGACCATGTCGATTCGGGTTCTATTTTTATCGCTAATGGTTGTAACCGAATAATGGATTAACTGGGTTGCAAGTTGCAAAAGTGTATTTTGTTTGATGAAGGAAACCTCCTTCAAAAAACTAGGTTAGTTTTAAGGAGGGGTGTTTGGATTACCATATTTGCAGGCTTATGGCTTACTTGACATTGGAGAAACTCACGTTTGCTTTTTTACTTACGAGCTTACCAATATGAGTTTATGGCTTATTACCTTTTACAAATTCGAAGCACATTAGTCCATAAAATAAGCAAATCCAAACACACCCTAAGTATCCCACCCATTAATCCATATAATTTTGTTGTTGTGTTTTGTCGATTGATTAGGGGAGTATTATAAAATAGATTATGATGCTATGTTGTTTACTTACAGATTGTTATGCTTTCGTATTGGGGATTTGATAAACATAGCACAACTTGGCCGGGTCAAAACCTGACTCAACTGGAATGCTTTTAAAATGATGATCCAAGAACTCAAACTCTCAAAGGGCAACCACTTGGTTAGCCGTACTTTCTGGAGTAGTCAATCTAGGTATTATTAGTGACCAAAATTATGTTTTGGTCAAGAGTATGTGAAAAACAGATTCAAAGGCATTGGATGCAAAGACCAAAAACAAACACCAATGTAGTTTTCCTGACTGATTCAGGAAGCCAAAATGTATTAAAAGGGTACTAAGTGGAGAGTTTCGGGTGCTGATAAGGGTCAACGGTGTTGGGTTTTAAGTTAACTCTACTTCTGTGTATACTCTACTGCTGGTCAGACAACTCTACTGCTAGTGTAAAGTCTCTACTGCCAAACATGACTACTGCTGGAAGTATACTGCCATGATAACTCTGCTGCTTGGTGATAAGATTATGTACGCGACCTTGTATTTATAGTAAAGATGTTTTGTAATATTCTATTGTGTTAGAATATCTTTGTCTTGTGTAGGAAGTTGATGTAAGCCCGTAGATGTTGTCCAACATCTTGTGAACTGCTCAATAGCACAGAAGGTTCAAAAGGATAAGCACATCATTAGAGTTGGAACTAATCTTCAAAGGATAATCTTTATCAATGTGTTAGACCTTTTGATCAATTTGGGAAAATATCTTTGATGTAATACTAGATCAAGGATTATATTTTGATCACAATAGCTTTACTACTCAATTTCCTCCCCTGAAACTGTGCTATTGGGATCAACTGGGATCACAAAGGAGAACAGTATATTAGGGCTTATGTTGATGCACAAAAGGTTTTGGTCTCTGAAGACAACATCAGGCACACCTTGCTTTTTGATGATGAAGAAGGTTCAAAAGGTCTTGTCAGAGATAAACTTTTTGAAGGACTGGAGGCTTTGGGCTATGTGAGGAGAGGAACTGGTTTGAAGTTTCAAAAAGGTTTTTTCTCTACTAAATGGAAATTTTTGGCACATACTCTATTACACTGTTTTAGTCCAAAAACAACTGGGTGGAATGAGGTTAATGCAGCCATAGCATCTGCTATGATCTGCTTAAGCAAAGGAGACCCATTTAATTTTTCAAATATGATTTTTGAAGGGTTTGTGCCAAATGTCAAAGGAAAAACTTTAACTTATCCACGGTTTGTCCAATTACTTATAAATGATCAGATTGAACTAAACAGAACCCACAGATCTATTTATGAGTGTCCAAAAATGGGTTCAGTGTCTTTTACTTTCTTAGCAAAAGCAAATAAAGATTTTACTGGTCAGGACAAACCTCTTACTCCTTATATGTTGGAACTAATTGAAAATAATCAGGGTGAAGGATCAGGCACTCAAACTGACTCCCAACACACACCTACTTTTGATGAACAACATGTTTCACCACATATATCCCCACAAAAGACCTATACCCGTAGGAAAGCCTCAAAGAACACTGAGTTACCCCAGACCAGTGTTAGGATGGATATTGTAGCAGATGGGGCTGTCACAGGTGATGTAGGTGACAAGTTGGTTAGGGCTAACACTACTGCTACTAGCTTAGCAGCAGAGCAGGATAGTGTTAACATAAGTAAGACCCAATCCAAGGCAACATCTATTGTGAATGATTCTCATGAGTCAAACACAGGTGATGGATTCCCTAGCCAAATGGAAAACATAGGGGGCTCAGATGATCAAACTAGGTTTGATACTGAGTTAATGTCCCAAGACTCACCTCTCAGGGAAGGTCACACATCCCGAAGTGAGGAGGACATGATTGAAACTGTTGAATTGATGGCTAACTCCAATGTACAAAATGTCAATGTCCATGATTCACCTCTCGGACCAGGTAACACAGGTCGAAGTGATGAGACTAGTATGAAACAAATAAAGGAATTGAGGGATACTTGTACCAATTTGAAATCTAAGTGTAATAACTTAGAATTCAAGGTTACTGTAGTGTCAGCAGTATTGTCAGCAGTATTGTCAATTATATTCCGCGTAGTGATTAAGTCTCTACAGTAGTGTCAGCAGTATTGTCAATTTCCATAGCAACAGTTTCAGCAGTATTGTCAATAACATGAGCAGCAGAGATTAAAGCAGCAGAGTCACTTACCAAACCATCATCACCAACAACTTGAGCAGCAACAATATTAGTTCCCCTAATTTCCTCCCCTGAAACTGTGCTATTCCTCCCCTGTTTGGAAGCATCCTCTCCCAAAGTAGCAGCAGTGTTGGTAGAAGAGAACTGTGTCTGCAAAGCCTCCATTTGTTGCTTCAGAGTGTTGATCAAATTTCCTTGAGCAGCTGTGAGAGTCTCAAGAGCAGTAACCTTGAATTCCAAGTTATTACACTTAGATTTCAAATTGGTACAAGTATCCCTCAATACCTTTATTTGTTTCATACTAGTCTCATCACTTCGACCTGTGTTACCTGGTCCGAGAGGTGAATCATGGACATTGACATTTTGTACATTGGAGTTAGTCATCAATTCAAAAGTTTCAATCATGTCCTCCTCACTTCGGGATGTGTGACCTTCCCTGAGAGGTGAGTCTTGGGACATTAACTCAGTATCAAACCTAGTTTGATCATCTGAGCCCCCTATGTTTTCCATTTGGCTAGGGAATCCATCACCTGTGTTTGACTCATGAGAATCATTCACATTAGATGTTGCCTTGGATTGGGTCTTACTTATGTTAACACTATCCTGCTCTGCTGCTAAGCTAGTTGCAGTAGTGTTAGCCCTCACCAACTTGTCACCTACATCACCTGTGACAGCCCCATCTACTACAATATCCATCCTAACACTGGTCTGGGGTAACTCAGTGTTCTTTGAGGCTTTCCTACGGGTATAGGTCTTTTGTGGGGATATATGTGGTGAAACATGTTGTTCATCAAAAGTGGGTGTGTGTTGGGAGTCAGTTTGAGTACCTGATCCTTCACCCTGATTATTTTCAATTAGTTCCAACATATAAGGAGTAAGAGGTTTGTCCTGACCCTAAAATATGCAAGTTTAGGAGTAAGATAATAATACTAGAAGCATTATTCTAGTATTAGAGCCAGAAGTGTATACTCTACTGCTGGTCAGACAACTCTACTGCTAGTGTAAAGTCTCTACTGCCAGACATGACTACTGCTGAGACTCTACTGCTGGAAGTATACTGCCATGATAACTCTGCTGCTTGGTGATAAGATTATGTATGCGACCTTGTATTTATAGTAAAGATGTTTTGTAATATTCTATTGTGTTAGAATATCTTTGTCTTGTGTAGGAAGTTGATGTAAGCCCGTAGGGTTCCTTGGTGTATAAAAGGAGATCCTAGGGTTTGTCTATAGTACGTATTATTCTAGTATTCATACACTTCAAGGTTGTAAAACCCTAGCACTATTCAGAGTGCTCGTATTAATTATATTGAAGTGTTTAAGGTGTGAATTACCTGTGTTCG
>LBNU01023545.1:13613-32224 GCA_014162995.1 Artemisia annua
TTTTTTTACATTTTTGTATGTGATAACGTATCATTATTAGTAGCCCAAGCCCACTAATCACATGCTCGGATCAAGCCCAACCGCCATATAGTTCGCGAAGTCAGCATTGACTAGAAAAGCATAAGCCCATGCCAAACTAGGCCTAACAACTCTTCTCAGGTAGCATAGTACATGCACAAAGGACGCATGACACCTGTCCTCCTTATCTGCTATCGGATGATCAACACCTGGCTCCCTAGCACCCGTTGATCATCCTCAAAAGGTTTATGTCTAAACCCTACAAGCCTCTCAATTCGTTTTTTTAACTTTTTATACTTTTTTGTGCCTTTTTCTACGTTTTTATGTGTTTTTTTACATATTGTACGTTTTCATAAGTTTTTATCTGTTTTATCTGTTTTTATCCGTTTGTACAGGGAACTGAAAGACAGTGCACCCGTCTCTTATCACAACAAACCCACTATCCCCCAGATTGATGGCTTGAAGATCTTCGTCTATAAGGAATATAATCCATAATTAGACATTAGTGAACATGAATACAAACTCATTATCCGTTTTAACTATAGTAACTTAAGTGAATATTGCCCCAAACTTTAGTAACTTATGTGAACATTTTCGCAAACTTTAGTAACTTATTTGTCTATTTAACCCATAATATATCAATGCCACGTAGGATTTTCACCGGTAACTCTAGGTTACCCAAAACACAGTAACAAATTTAACCGGTTATATTAAGTTGAGTAACCTGGATGACAACTTTGAAACTATATTACCTTAGGACAAAATTCAGACAAACTTTAGTAACATCTTTGTACAATAACCCTTTTCCTAATAACTGACAATCGCGATTAAACCAGACGTGGACTATCAAACACTAAGACTTGCCATATATTATCTAGGTTGTGTGTTGAAGCCGTTTCCACCTATCGTTTGAGTTACGATACCTACTATCACTACCGAGCAACCAAGGTGAGTTCATAGCACACTCTTAACTTTTTAAACCCTTTTGTAGGGAGATACATGCTACAAACCGAACACAAGCTTTTAGTATGCTATACCTGCTGTTATTAATTGCTTAAGTAGCTATTGCCATAAGTCCCTCGATCATGAACCTTAATCACTTGCGAGTGAACGTAAATAATTGTGAATAGATCTACTTGGGACTGACAATCCCCGTTTGAGTCTGCTAGGATGAGCCACTCGAACGCTCTTTATTTAAACAAACTCATAGGTTACTGGCAAATACCTATCCTGGGGGCACTATATACTTTACATCATGTTTGATGTCTGTCAATCGTTGCGTGTCATGAGCTTAATGCAATAATTAACTTGATTTTTAATTTTTTTAATTGTAATTCGAATACAATTAACGCTTATACCTTGTGTTCAGCTTTTAAACTTAAACCTATGAATTTTACTCAACTTTTGTTGACTTTTAGCATGTTTATCTCAGGAAACTGAACTGGAAAAGGCACGGAGTAAGGGCATAAAACCCGGCACTGGTGTAAAATAAATGTTTTATCATTCGCTTTTAAGTAAACATGCAAGTCATGTGATGTCAAACAATGAAACCTCTTGTATTTTCTGAATACTTGATCTTTTGAATGATAAACATATCTTTTTCAAAACGCCTCATCGAGTCGTTTTCTATGATTATGACTAAGATCCACTACGTAATACCCCATAAAGTCTTCCGCTGTTATCGTTAAATTTTGGGGGGTGTTACAAGCTATTTCTTGAGGATTCAAGTAAAGTGATTGCTTGGAGCATAAGCTTTATAGATTTAAGGTCAAAAGATCCAATCTTCAAGGTTTTCAAAAGGTAAGTAGATCAAGATTTCAAGAAAGCGGGTTTAGCACACGTCTTATGATGATTTTTGAAAAAATCGAGTCTTTAAGGGTGTTGGGTCAAAATTAACCCAATTGTCCCTCACAAGTATTTGAACATAAAATAACCTAAAGACACTCGCTGATATTATCAATCAGGGAGTAGCTCAAACAGCATGCTTCAAGGATGTCAAAGACCAACTGAAGATGCACTTTAACTCACTGATGCAGTGTCAGTGAGTAAAGTACCTGAGCAATACCAGAGTCGATTGAGATCTGAAAAATGTCTCACGAACACTGAAGACTTATCTCTGAGAAACATTTACGAAATATAGGCGGGAACTTTCTTGGGAATACAAGCTACGAGCTACAAGCGCAAGAAAGTCAAAGAAGACAAAATTACTTTTAGTACTTTATTAGTATATTAACAAGGTTTCTCCAAGAAGCTTTGAGTACTTTTAATAATATTTTATTAAAAGCTTCCAGGAGAAGCTTCACTTTCCTAGACTATATAAATTAAATTGTAATATAGATAGGTAGAGATTTTAGTTCACCAAAATTAACACTAGATGTTATAGTGATAGGGTCCTCATCTCACTGAATCCAAGATTAGCTAGCTTGGATCAATGAGAGTTTTATTTGTCATTCGACGGCATAGTATTCCGCAACTATCTCATTTAAATATTTGATTTGTCTCAAAGATTTATAAAGAAGTTGATGATGTTATTAGTATGTCAAATGGTTATTGAATAAACATGTTCATTATTGTTCAGCATATTCATGGTTTATTCAATTCTTTGGACCAACAAGGGGTTCCAAAGGGTTAAATCGACTTGACAAGGTTATTATAGCAAGATTTGAAGAAGAATGTCTAATGCGAGTATTAGGTTTAACATCGAAAAGCTCGCTGGGTTTGTTGTACAAAAGCATGGAGGTTTTAACCAGATTGGGTTCAAGCAACTTGGTCATGGTGTAAAAACAGGAGTCCATGGAGTCCATGTTCAAAAGCGTGTTTGGTTTGAGGTGGAACTACAGGGAGCTTAAGAAAATCGTGAAGCTGAGGTTATTCAGGATAGTAACGATGATGGTGCAGTGGCTCAAAAAAAATTGGAGGTTAAACAACTTAAAGTAATGACAAACACGGACTGCTTGATATAGGAGCATGTACACCTTGGTGCAAAGGTGGGGCCACACATTAAGGAAACCAGAGTACCTGGTCAAGAGGGTGCAGATGGTAATGCTGCTGAAAGGAAGAAGATGACGGAGGTTTAAGGAATCTAACTTGGGTATTCACTAAAATCTAGTGTCTGGTTAAAAAAGATTTTCCCTTGTTCGAGGTTTCAACATTTAATTAAGATGTTGAGTATCGATATAGACTTACTAAGGTGGAATTTTTATGATATAGTAGCAATTTTTAGTGGGCTGAAGTGTAAATGGTTTGCGGATAGGGATTTAATTATACTTAGATAAATATAGTTAGTGCTAGACTTAAATTAGTATTGCTTGGTGTGCAAGATAAGCTAGGATACTATGGAATTATAATTTCATAGGGATTGTACACCCTCGCCTCTATAAATAGAGGTGAAATGAGATGCTAGTAAGTCATTATTCTTGTTTCAATATAGCATTTATTGGTTAGCAATAAAGGAGTTTCGAGGGTATATCGTATTGTTTCTTTCTTTTAATTGTCAAAGGTGTCGACTTTTTTTGTGCACTCTTTGATCAATCACGTTAAGCTTTTAGGTTTGTTGAAAGTTTTATCCAACAATATATATTTGCTTTTAAAAGAAAAAAAGAGTTAGTAACGCATATGAACACAAGATGTTCACCACCAAATTTTAGAAATAAAGATCAAATGATCACCTACGGATGCATTATAACCCCACACACAAGTAATAGGAAGTAAATCTTAGATGACTATTAGTTGGCCCAAACCTAATTGTGAGTTTGAGTCTTTTATGTTTAGGGTTTGCATTGCTTGTTCATAAAGCCATGTATTTGTTATAAATACATGAGCAATCTTTATTATGTAACGCACAAAAACAATTCAATAATACATCTCTTTAGTATTTTACATGGTATCGGAGCTTTATGTACAACCCATCACAAAATAGTTGTCCTTCGGTATCAACAACTCGCCAATGATTCAAAGGGATACCAAATGTATTTTTTTTTTCTTAAATTCATTTAATTAGTCTTTTCTTTTTATCTCATAAACCCTAACATTCAAAAACCTAGCCGTCCAACACATCTCGTATTATGTTGATATAGCAATCAACCAACAAAATTTGTGTCTCACTTTCTATTTTGCCATAGGAGATCATTGTAGTTTTTGAAAATAGTTGGTTGCAATTTGTTGCTCCTACCTAAAAACGTCACGCAAAGAAGGAAGTCGCAAATGTTAAACCACTATGCCGCCAAATACAATTATGCTTCCGCTCAAACAAACAACAAAAAAAATGATAGAAGAAAAGAAGAAGAAGCGGTTTTCAACGTATGTTTTAGTTTTCCGTTCAAAAACCTGCCGTTCAAACTGCGAGAGAGTATTAGATGATTATTAGTTGGCCCAAACCTAATTGTGGGTTTGGATCCCTTATGTTTAGGGTTTGCATTGCTTGTTCATTAAGCCATGTATTTGTTATAAAGACATGAGCAATCTTCATTATGTAATATACAAAAATAATTCAATAATACATTTCTTTAGTATTTTACAGTAAAGATACATATTGTCATGTGAGGCTAGTAGTTTCTTTGCGGATATTAACAACTTTCCTTCTTAGATGACAACTAGTTCTTGATTCCATTGCGGTTTTAGCACAATGAAACAACATCACAAGACCTCATTAAGGGCTATCACCAGTTGTGCAACAAAATACTATATTACCAAAGATCTTGGTGCATGATTTGCATTCACGTGTCGTATAGATACGCCGTGTGAATACACTGTTGTTCCTTTTAGTGGATTCTTTTTACACGAGGTATTTAATTCGAAAAATATATGCGATTCGTATAAGCAATGCAATAAAGTTATAAATTTCAAAATATCAGTTCCGTCTTTGACATCACTGAAGAATATATAATTAGTCGAAATCAAGGTACTAAACAAGTATAAATTACAATGAAAGTCAAGACTCAAGATATAACATACATAATCAAAACAAAATGATTATGTCACAATTATAGCAAACGGAAAAAGGCTGGGTAGCTAGCTTTGTTAACCAAACTAGGTAAGTATTGGCGTGAATCACTGAATCTTATACTACACACCAAAATGAGCATAAATGCAACAATTTCAATTTACACAATAGTCAAAATTCTAGACTTTTGTTGGGAAAAATTTGTCAAAAAGTTCCACTTTTATTAAATTTGACACAACAAAAAGCTAACCCCCCTCTGTTACCTTGAAATAAGCGTTTGATGACATATTTTCAAAATGATTTTACACTCCACCACACTATCATAATAAAGATACAAAATCACCAAAACATAACACAATATCATTTTCAAAAAGTACACAATGCATTAAAAGATGTACCTTAACCTGAATTTAAATACTTTGGACCTAGAGTTATGACAAGTTCAATAAACACACCACCTACTCCTCAAACAGAACATTTTATGTATGTAGGTGCATATGCATTCACTCACTAAAAAACAGAAACACAACAAGTTAGTTCTATCTTCACAACAAAAAAGCTTTTTACTTTTGAGACTTTGGTTATTTCTTTCTTTGGTTTTTTCATTTCCATCTTTGGATTGCTTGTAACTCTTTCTATATTTCTTGCAAGAATAAGACATCATGGTTTGTGCCAGATTGTTGTTATGTCATATTTGATTCCATTATATATCTCACTTTCAACAGAAGAAAAAAAACACACATTCTGCTTTTAAGGTAACATATCTCTTTATTTCAATATTAGTAATGGTTTTCAATGCTTGGTTATTATGAAAATCTGTTTTTTCATGCTTGATTTGAATGGAAAGGAGAGTAATATTTGAATAACTCAAATGGGTATCTCTGTTTTTTAATTATTTCTATAAAAACTTAAGGTGTTTAAATAGATATTTAAGTTTCATTTGGTTATTAAATTTAGCTGTTTTGAATGGAGTAAATTAATAGGGTGTTTTGAGATAGTGTAAATGTTATTTAAATTCACTAGTTTTGCATTGATTCATGAATCTTGATATGAAATTTATATAATAAGCTTTTTACTTTTTTGTGTTTCAGTTATAAAAGGTTGGATCTTTATTATGTGTTTCAAGATCTTGTATATGAATCTGTTCTTTCTGTGATTCTGTCCTAAAGCTGTGATTTTTTAGTTTATTTGTGATACTCCTGTCAAATTACTAATGCTTAATTGGGTAGTTTTGATTAAAAAATTCATGAAATTATATGAATTTCATGATGTGATAGATGTAGTCTTTGTCTAGATTTGATAAATAATATTTCATTTTGGGTACCAATTAGAATTGGATTTAAGATCTTTGTAGCATGCTGAAAACATAGGTCAAGATTTGACCTTTTTGACTTAATAATAATTAAAAAACATCTTTAATGATTACTTGTTTGCTATATTTCCCTGTCAATGTTATAAAAATCCCATCTTTTTCCACATAATGTAAATTGTAAGCCAATAGCTTCTCATTTTTACCATGTTTGACTTCTGAAGTCAAACAGGTTACTCTTGTACATATAAAATTTTAATGTTAGTTATATTATTATGAAAAAACATGAACCACCCATGTTAAAATATGTTTATAGTGTCACAACAGAATAATGCTCAGTTGAAAAAGCTAGAAACTTGACTATGAATTTTGTGTTTTAGACATACAACCATTTATTGAGTTGATTTTATTTTACTATTTGATGAAATTAGGAACTAAAATGGAAGGAGGGGTGAATTTGAGGAACTGGGCAGATCTATTGCCTGATGCACTTGGTTTAATCTTTAGCCACTTATCGCTTCAAGAAACACTAACAATTGTCCCAAGAGTATGCAAATCATGGAACCAAGCAGTCTTGGGTCCTTACTGTTGGCAAAACATCAACATTCTTGACTGGAGTTATCGGTCAAACCCCGAGCACATTGACCAAATGCTTCGACTCCTGGTTACAAGAAGTGGTGGCGCCTTCCGAGAGATAACTGTCTCCGGCATCCTGAATGATCTTACTTTCTTATTTCTTGCAGATCAGTAAGTTACTTAAGCTCTCTTCTAACAATTTATAATTTGAAAGATTGTTGAATTTACGTTTTGAATGTGATTATCTTTTGTCATATCTAGTGTTCTTGTATATGCCTCTGCTTGTAGTTATATTATTATTGAGGGGTCGGGGTGGTTTGGATTGCTTATTTAAAAGAGCTGCCTTAAAAAATGAAGATACCAACTGCATATTTTCAAGTGAATATATACTTTAAAATAAGTAGATAAGAACTATCAATCCAAACATTAAACACACAATAAGCAGATAAGCACATAATGAACAATCCAACACCCATTGAGAGTCAAATAATTAATTTGAATTGTTGAATTTGATACTTGCAATAACAAAGCTGATTACCTACGATAGAGAATGTATTAGAATCATTTTTTACCCTTGTTTCACTTAGAAGTGATTGTTAAAACTTTGAACAAACATCAACATTATGTATACTGCATCATGTATTACACTTAATCAGTGATTCTGATCAGTCTCATTTGCTAATCTTCCTTGTTTTGTTTGAATTTTGGGGCACCCCTTTTGGCTATGCTAGTGCAAGATCCCTACATACATTGCAGATTCCAAGATGTAACATCAGTGATACTATCGTGGAACAATTATCAACTAAGCTTTCCGCTGTCACCTTCATGGACTTAAGCTACTGCTGCAAGATCACCGCTCGTGCATTATCCGCCGTAGGAAAGTCTTGCAAGGCACTTGTTGGGTTCCGCCGTAACATGCACCCTATAGACATAAAAGAAAGGCGGCCACAGGCAGAGGAAGCATTGGCGATTGCTGCCACCATGCCCAAGTTAAAGCACCTTGAATTGGCGTATAATTGTATAGACACCAAGAGTGTCGTGGAGATCATTGAGAGGTGCAACGAACTCGAGTTTTTGGATATCAGGGGGTGTTGGGATGTGAAATTTGAGGAAGATTGGCTTGAAAAGAGGGCTCCAACGGTTAAGGTGTTGGGACCGCATATTGTTGATCAATTCGAGGGGCATAGTTGCTCAGATTATTCGGATACAGACTCGTTGTATGATTATGAAAGCTTGGATGATGCATTATGGGATGATGATGACGATGATGATGAGGATGACGAAGTTAGGATTGGAGGAAGGTTAGAACTTAGGTTTTATGAAAGGTTTGGTGAGAACTATTCCAATGGTTGGGCTTAAGGGATTTAGGAAAAAGAAATATTACATCCTCCTAAACTTCATCTTCACTGATATTTGGAATAAAAGTTAATGCCACTTTTAGTCCAAATGTTTATTTAGAAGAGTTTTAGAAGGATATAATGTTTACTTAATTTGGGAAACTACTTGTTTCTAAGGACTTGAAAAGGGTTCTTTCTTGTATGTGAGAATCTATTATGAATGTTGCTTAAAGTTTGTTTATCTGCTGCTTTGCATTGTGAAAACTTATTTGCTAAAGTGACTCTATCCCGAATATATAAAATTGCGTCGTAGGTTATGCTTTGAAATTTGTATATCGTATTCGTTTCCTTAGCTGTAAGTACTTGAATCGCCTCCAACAGATAGGGCTGAGATCTAGTGTTTAGCTCGGTAACCTCCCTAATCAGCCCTCCCGTTGCATTCTCATCCAACTCCAGGTGGGATGTGGTTAAAGATTTGTTAAAATGGGTGAGCTTAAAATCTTGATTGTTCCATTTTCAAATCATTTCCCTGTACCTAGAATGGCTTCGTGTTGATGGAAAGCTCATGGCATTTTGTTTTAAAAACATGCTTTAAATATGGCAATGTGACATTGATTTGCCCATCATGCTTTATAATGTGCAAGTGGTACTGTAATTCGATTATCAAGTGCTAGATTAGAGACGTGGTAATCTTGATGGAAAGATGATGGCATTTTTTTCAAAAACTGATTAGGTGATAATTCTACATTAAATTGCACATCACGTTTTGTAAAATGCAAGTGCTAATTCGTTTTTCAAGTGCTATAGACACATGATACAAATCACGTTATCTCGACTAGCTAGTACCTTATCTGCATAAAAGCTGTACTGCCATGCGTGCTCTTAAACGTCTCTAGTCCTTTCATTAGGAAAGCAAGTGATGACATATTCTGTTTTAGGCCAGTGTATTCAAAGTTGTACAGCTTTTAGAATCAAAGTGACCCCAATCTAGGGTAATAAATGCTTCAATAATTTGCACATTGTGCATGTTGAGTTGTTCTTTGCTCTAGCTTTCTTTTGGATGTTTTAGCTACATCTTTTCTCTAGGGCTAGAATGGTACACTGGTACAGTGACTTGAAGTATTACTAGTTTAAAAGCAAATGACATAAGAAATTGTACAGTTACAGAGTGCGTAAATATGTGAAATTTTCAATGGTCCATTAAACTCATCGTGAAGTATAAGTAATGTAATTCGTATCTGGATTAGTCTATGAATGATACTAGTCTTACTAGAAGGGTATCCGCGCGTTGCAGCGACGGATACCATGAAATAAAATTTTTCAATGAATAATGTATTTTAGTTTACTATGTTCTTTTTGACAATAAATTTACGGATATCAAAAATTTCGTATAACCCGTGCCCGTTCGGGCTCGAACCCGTTGGCCCGCGCCTGTTCGGGCTCGAGCCCGTTTGGTCCGCGCCCTTTCGGGCTCAAGCCCATTTGGCCCGTTGCCAATTCGGGCTTGAATATTTGTATAATGTGTTTTATTATTTGTAGTAGTGAAATTTAATGCAGGAATTATGTTTAATTTGGTTGTACAATATACTTGATAATTTGTATTTCTTATGTAAGGAGTGTTTTAATAACTGTATTAATTGTATTTATTGTCCAGTTAAATAATTTACTACAGCATTAATGTGGTGTTTTGTTGTACACTATGCTTCTTGTCTTGTACGTCTGAAAATTATGTGCATTAAAGTGTTGTATATTATGTTTCTTTTCTTGTAAGTAGTAGTCATTATAGTCATTAATAACATTGACCACTTTAATAACATTAATATTGTAAGTCTGAAAATAAGGCTGAAAATTACATCATGCTTATTTTGTTGTACACTATGCTTATTTTGTTGTAAATCTGAAAATTGGTTGCAGCTATTGTACATTGTGCTTAAATGGTTGTAATTTTGGTGAACGAGTGTTTTTAATAGCATTAATATTGTTTAATAGAATTTTGATCTTAAATGACACCACGCTTTATTTTGTTGTACAATATGCTTACATTGTTGTAATTCTGAAAATTGGGTGCATTAAAGTGTTGTAAACCATGCTTAATTTCTTGTAAGTCTTAAAATTTTGGAGAGAGAGTCATTCATGCTTTATATGTAGCATAGATACGGGTAAATTGACAAAAGAATGTAACATAAGTCTAGATGCAATGGAGGGTAAGGGCTCACCCTAACCTCCGGCCATCACTCGCCGGCCTTATTGAAACCCCTCATCCTCACGCGCCATGCATAGAGAAAAAGGAGGGAAGTGGTAAGGTTGCTCTCCATTTGGTTACGGTGCATTGTGTGCGAAAGAATTTTGGTTTAATAAATGTGTTTGGAGCTGAGGTGAGTGGTAACCATTGTCGCTGAAAGGCGAAGAGAGTGGAGATGTGTTGAATGATGATGTGTCGTTGATGTGATGGTGATGGTATTATCACCATTATGTGTAGTCTAAGATACAAAATTTGACAATAAGGGTTATTTAAATCTCACTTTTAAAAATAATGAGAAATCACATTTATGAAAAAAGAAAAAAAAAAGTTAAGTCGTCAAGCAGTATCTAACTTTTCTGCCAAACTCAGCTTTACCTTCATACAAATAAACAAAAAGGAAGAAGCAAACAAAACTCCCAAAAAGAGGAAAAGTAAAAAAGATGATTTTAACATTTTATCCAGTTTGACTGTTTGGTTTCCTCATGCTCAAACTGTCGAGGAGAGTTAGACTGGTTTTTATGGAGACTAATGAGTGTGTAAATACTCATCATTTTTGTCCCATCTGAACTACAAAAACATTTAAAAACACTCAGAAATGCCTCAAAATACAGAAAATATCACTGGATTGTGTTTTTATATGTTTCAGGCACAAAAGGATTGAAAACAGATGAAAAACGAGCAAAGTTTACATAATTTACAGTTTCAGTCCCTGAACTTTCATAAATTAGCAAAAATAGTCCCTGGTATTCAAAATGTGGAAAATTATCATTCAAGGTCCCTGTACTATTCAACCTTGACAAAATTGGTCCTTGAATGAAACTTTTTATCAAATGGCAACTTAGGTCCCTAAAAGTTTCAAAAATGGCAAAACAAGTCCCCCGGGTTTTCAAAATTGGAAAAACAAATTTTAGGATCCTTGTACTATTGGAACTTGGCATGAATGGTCTTTTAATAAACTTTGGAAAATTTTCACTTCAGCCCCCTAAAAATCCAAAAGTTACACATATGGTCCTTGGGCTTAAACCTATACAAACCAAACCGGACCCTATTACTACTACCCTTAACCCATAAATAAATAAACCCAACAAACTAAGCCCATAACACCCCTTGGCCCAATAACCCTTCAAGCCCACTCCCCGTTAAATAATAACAACGGGTCAAACAGTTTGACCAAACCACCCTTTCCCCCCAAACCGTCTCCCCCTCCAATACCACCACCTGCAAACCACCACCAATTGCCCTGTCCACCATCCACCCTTATCTCTTCCATATACCACATCCCAAGAGCATTAAATGCCACCCCCTATGGCTACAAACACAGTCCAATTGGCTTCAACTTGTTTTCCCGCCAAAAATAAACAGACGGCTAGGATCACTCCATCTCATCCTATGGCTCAACTTTATGCTGGGAAATGCTCTGTGGGACCCACTGAGTCCTAACTATCACTTATAAAGGAAGAAAGAAGCCAAGAAGTAGAGTGTGGTAGTTAACTAGTGTAGTTTTACAATTTTCATGTCGTTTTTAATGTCATTTAATTTCCAGTTCTGTTTTTAAGTTTAAAAGTGTTGTACTCAGTTTACTTTGTGTAATTTAAACTACCTTTGCAATTTATTTCAAGTTCTCTTGTACGAATTCAAATTTAGCAGTTTTAAATAAATTTGACAATTTTACTTAATATTGTTAAAAGTTGTTATTAAGTGTTCATTCAAGCTCATTTTAGCTTACTAATAAGCTTTCTTAAGTTTTTAAGGCATTGGAATCATTTGTTACTCAGTTCACTAAAAATATTCAAAAATACATAAAAATAGTAGAAAATATAAAAATCAGTCCACATGATGATGCAAGCATGGAGCAAGGCAAAGACGGGATGGCCTTGGGTTAGGTACCTCATAGGAGGCTATAGGTAGTGGTTTGGTTCCTTGGTTTATGTTTTTAGCTTGAAAATCACTTGTGAGCCCATTTTTATCATTTTTGCTTTTTACTGTTGTTGTGCTTATCACTGCTTATATCTGGTTCCTTAGTGCTTATTTAGTGGTGGTTAGTCATTATATTGCTTTATATCAAGTACTTGTTCAATAATTCTCAATGTTGCTTTATATTTCACTTTCACTGTCTATATAGCATAATCCTATTTTTTGAGCGATTGTTGTTATTATATGTGTTTTTATGCTTAGAACAGTTTATTACATCATAATTTAACCTGTGGAATCATTCTTATGGTCTTAATCAGTTGGTTGCTTTAAAAACTCCTTGACAGACCCCTATAAAGGGGTGTTTGGATTTGCTTGTGTTACTGTGTTCAAATGTTTTTCAGTATTTAAAGTTGGTGTAGATAGCATACATTAGGTCCTATTAAAGTGTTTGAAGCAGAAAAACCATAGGTCATTTGCGAAAAAGTCAAAGATCTCTTTAAACCTTTTTGATTTAGTCACTGTTAGATTTTCATGAATCATAATCTTCATATAACAGTTCATTAGTTGTTACCTTAGTTTAAAATGGTCTCATATTAGCTTATAACTACATAATAAGTCAGTAGTAATAAATAAAAGTTCAAAAAAGTCAAAAGAACTAACAATTTCAAAAAGTCAAAATTGTCGTTAGAAAATTTTTGAATAAACTAGTTGATTTTCTCTAGGACTTAATACTAGGTTTCAGGACTTGTGCTTTCTGGAAAATAATATTTTGTTGCTCATCTTCATTAGGATATTTTTAGTTATTTTTTTAGCTTAGTTAAACTGCTTATTTTCTGCTTTTCTTTTAGTAATTTTTAGCAAATTTCCCCTGTGCACATTTTTACACCCAACTTCAGAAGCTCACCCTGAGCTTATTAGTGAACCTTTGGGTCTGCTATTTGGCTTATTTGAGAGCTTATCTGACCAACTTTTTAAATCAAGTTTCATTTTGGACCCTTAATAACCCCTGTGGGCCCCACACAGGGCTGCATATTGTCCCATTTTGGCCTATTTGGTCTGTTGTGTGCATAAGTGCTTATTTGATATCTTTGTCTTATTCCTTTGTGCTTATTGTTCCATTCTTGCTTATTTGTGTGCTTCTCAGTAGAATATAGCTTATTTACCCCTGTGTAGCTTATTGGTAGCTTTTCTCATTCATAAAATCCAAAAATACCATATGTTAAGCACTTTAGTGTCCAAATTGCTTATTTTTGAGTTTTGTAAAAAGTGTTTTCATAAAAGTTGATTATTTTTAGTATATAATCAGTTTCCAAAAAGAAAAATAAAAAAATCATCACTTTTAATAAAGTGACAGCTTCTATTTAAGCCATTTGGCTTATTGTTCAGCTTTTTCAAAAAGTAATTTTCATTTTTATAATTTTCATAAATTCCTGACATATTTTGTAGTATTTCTAGTAATTTTCTTAGATTTTTATCTTTTCATTTAGTATTTATAATAATTAATAATAGTTAAATTAGTTTTAATTAAAAAACCAAAAATAAAATCCTCTACTGTTTAATTTTAATCTCTAGCACTTTTTTATATTTTTCCTAGGTTTTATAAATCATTTAGTATTTTTAGAAAATAGTTTCTTAATTGTTACTGATCATTTTCTATTTATCTTAATTAAATTAGTTTAACTAGCTTTTAATTAGTAACTAAGTAAATAATTAGTAAAATAGTTTAATAATAATTTTTATAAACTTTTTATAATTTTTTTAGGATTCCTATGAAGGTTAATTAGTTTTATAAAATATTTCTTAAATTTCTAAGTCAATTGTAGTATTATTAGTAATTTAAATTAGTTTAATTAGTTTAATTAATATAATTAGTAATTAATTAATATTAAATTATGAAAAAGACAAAAAGACATATTTTTAGTTTTTATATTATTTTTAAGTTATTTTAGAATTTTTAAAAATAAGTTTTCATTTTCTTAGCTTTATTTAATATTATATTATATTTATATTAATTTAAATATTAATAAGTAATTAAATAGTTTTTAATTAATATTAAATAATAAAATAATCAAAAAAATATTTTTCTTTTTTATAAAATTTTCTTTTAATATTAAGTTTGTAAAAAGTCATTTTCACTCCTTGTAGTTTGTTTTTGCTTAATTCCCACTTTTCTCTGCACGCATTTACATTTGTTTTAATTTTGATTACGTTTATGTTTATCTGATTTCCCAGTAATTGTTTATATCTGTTATTTATCTCATTTCCATTAGTGTAAATCAATCCAAATCATTATCTGGTTACTATTCTTAAATCACTCATTCCCAGAACGTTTCCAAAATACAATTTCAACCTCGGTGGGATTTAACGACCCGTGAGTACACTGTGCTTTCAACGGATCATAAATTGATCTCTCCTCTCTCAGATTTGACTTGTTGACCACACCTGGTTAACTGGTTACTTTGGGAGGAGTCAGTGACCACTACTATCACTTCCATGTAAGCACCACATCACCATTTAGACCGTCACTAAATCCATCACCTTTTACCTTTTATGTTCACTACCATTAAAAACCAACAATATACAAACAGACCCCACACATACTCAAAAACACACAAAAATTTAGAGGTCATTATGTGTAGAAACTAGAGGCGATGAGGGGCTCTTGTATGAGGGATCACGTCTGCTGGTCACTATAAGGTGGTCCATCACCCCCATAAAAACCATCCTTATATAACTTGGATGTGGCCTAAACTTGATTATGGACTTCCGGTCTATAAGTTTTCGGATTATGATTATGTTGCTTGTTTAAAGGGTTATGCCTATTATAAACAGATGTTGCAATCTTTTATGTGTAGACATTCAATCTATTACTCTTTTATTATCGGGATAATTCCCTAAATACCCCAATTGCCTTTGTGCTATTTACATTCGAGACTGAAGCTTTTCTGCTTCCGAAACTAAACTGGGCAACCCAGTACATTTGGGCAACTAAAACCAGTAAGTGACAAGTGTGACTTTACTGATTACAAGGGTGATGAGTCATAGACAACTGGTCTACATCGGTATAACAATTGGGCAATTGGTCTACTTTGGTAAAATAATGTTGAACATATGGCGACACATGGTTGGATGTTCAAGTTGCCCAGTTGTCCGGTCTAGTTTTGGAAGTAGAAAAGTTTCGATCTTGGATGTAAACAACACAAAGACAACTGAGTCATTTAAGGAATTATCCCTTTATTATATGTAGATGATTACATCAATTTATAGCTAAACTAATAAATGGTAAAAAAAAAAGTAATAAAAATAAAAATAAAAATAAAAAATAAAAATTGTGACCCTGCTAATTTATCATATGAACCCAATTTTAGAATGAAATCACCATACTAGTTGCTTTTGTTTCTAGTACAATATCAGTGTAGTTAATTAAAACGATAAATAAGATTGGCCGTGAGTGCTCGGTCACCTCAAGGGAGACGCTAATATTCTGATATAGTGTTTATTCTTCAACTTTTTTTCTTGAACGAGTTTATTCTTTAACTGACCAGAAAGAGTCGCCTATAAGTAGTATGCTACACGAGTACACGGTACCTAGTTTGAAATCACATGGCCACATGTGATTCAAGATTTCAAGCCTTTGGGCCATTTAACCTTTTCTATGATTATCTTTTTTGTTATCAGTGTTTGTCTATTCGAATAAAGAAGTAGGACACATTTTGTTCCTTTACATTGTGAAGAAAGTATTATGTATTGTGTTTGATTATCTTATCTATCTTTTGGTGTATCTTTTATAATAAATCAGCTAAATTCGTTGAATTCTAGTTGCATACATAAATTCTCTTTACTTGAAATCAATAGAGACAAAAAGTGATATCAAACAAGTTGGAAACGAGCTTCAGCAGAAAGCAGCAAAGGAAAAAAGAAAGCATTGCTTAGAGAGACTCGAGTTATACAAATTTGAAGAGATGCACAACATCCATATATCACTGTAAAAGATATACTAGTAGTTAGTTAGATGAAAAAATAGCTAAGATGTGTCATAATCATTGATGTGTGACATGAGGCATAGAAAATGAGCACACAGAGAAACGTGACCCGATTGTAACATCCTAGAATAATTGTAGTCATGTCTGGTGCAATATTGTTATATGATAACATGATTTTTAGGTAAACAAAGTATTTTGGGAGTTTAAAGGATGGTGGTAAGTAACAATTAGCAACTCGTATAACTATACGGAGTATATCATAGCTTTTGTGTGCATAGAGCAAATGAGATGCTCAAAATCGACAAATTATGATAACAGTAAATATATCTGATTAGTAGTGAATCCACGAACCCGTCGGATTTCTAATTAGAGTAAAGGTCAGGCCGCTCGTTAAGGTACTTGACAATATCGGTAATATTAATCTAAAACATAATTCTGTTGCAAAGAATGGTCTATACTCTATAGTGACAGATTAGCTTCAGAGCTGATGGCTTTGATGAATTAGTCCATTAAACTCCCAAAAATATGTAGGGGGAATCTAGACTTATAGATGATCAAATGTGGCCCAAGGAGCATCATATGGCCCAAGAAAGATCACATGGCCTAAGCAGAAACTCTATTAGGAACGTGCACCCGTGAAAGTTGTAGGTGAATGCTTATAACATTGCTTATATAGATGTAATAAAATTTGAAATTTAGCCAATGTTTTTATCATGCTTATACCATGCCGAGTAGTAACATCCTTCCATGTATAGTATTACAAAATTGTCACGAAAGTATGAAGTTATATGGGTGGGTTTACTTACAAGTGATTTGAATGTTCCCAAATTAAATTGAAAAGTGACTGTTACGTGAAAGGGGTACCTAGAGCGGTAGAAGAGCCTTACGGCATCTAAGGAGTTAGTGGAAAACATGGTCTTTGCCGGGAAACTCATTAGAGAAATGAGCGATGCTAGAAAAAAAAAAATTTACAAAACTATTTTCACACAATTATTTAGCAACTAAATATAGAGGATTTAAAAGAAGGAAAAAAAAAAATACTAATACAATATGATTGATTAATCACAATTGCCACATATGTGTGAATATTATTGTTGTTCCCAAATCGATGTCAATTTTCAAAACAAAGTATAAAACAATTTAAGTATACAACACACAATTTAACTTTTCAACGTATAACTCTTTAGTGATATGAATAAAAGAATTACAAAGTATTGTGTGAAAAAACTTAATTGAATGACAATGTAAAGACAACTCTCTGATCAAGCAAACTTAAATAACGAAGTTTGCAAGTGAACTTATGTGATCCTCTAATAGGTTCAGTGGGTCGATTGTAAGTTCAAGAGAGTAAATGCACTTCAATAAATTCTACAATAAATATGTGAAGTAGTGCATTTTCTTTCGACCAACATCCTTGTATACTATGTACGAGGAAGTCACTTAATCGGGTTAGATAATACGTGTCAAGCATCATATGAAATAAGTACATAAAAGTACATATTTCATTTAATGATTCTATTATTGGAAACCCGCCAAACGTACTTTAGTAAACAGTTCTGTTCACTGCTTTTCACCTACTCGTACATGCTTTGACTTTTCACCAAAATACAATTTATCCCTCTCATTTACATCTTTGAAAAGTCCCACATAATGTTCAAAGGACTCCGAGCTATGCTCTGTTGGAGTCAAGTCCTTAATGCCTGTTTCTCGTATATCGATAAGTACTTGAACTCATCTTCCTAAAAAGTTGCCCGCCCATGCATTCAGAGGTTAAGGTTGTAATGCAGAATCAAGTCCTCAGAGTCATAGAGACATTTGTGAGATCTCAGTGACCTTGGTGTTGCTTTTAGCTCCTTGTAATTCACTCCCTGATACCACATCAGTTTGTGATATGTTTTCATCAGATGGTCTTTGACGTCCCTGGAGCCATACATATGTTTAAGCTTTATACAACGCTCACTGATTTCTTTATCAGTGAGTATCACTTTCTGAATAATAATCAGAGAGACATGTTCTCTGATAACATATCAGGGAGTATCTCACTTCTGATAACTATCGGGTTCACATTGATAGCTATGAAGTGACATTTTCTCTGATCGTTATTAGAGACTTTATGCTCAATGACCTTCAGAGTATACTAGGCTTTATGTTTAAATACTTGTCAAAGACAATTGAGTCGGTTTTTCAGACCCGACACTTGCATTAAAAGTGGGTACAACAAAAGGGTTTTCAGTTGCCCGATGGACGACAAAACATTCTTGTTTAAATAAATATATGTCGGCCGTACTTG
>LBNU01023545.1:32307-46880 GCA_014162995.1 Artemisia annua
GGGGGGGGGGGGGGGGGTTTAGAAGTTCGGCCCGCTTGTTTGTGTCGTTGGGGAGTGATTGACCTTTCTAACGCATATTCAGTCATACCTGCATGGCCCCACTGATTTCTTTTCGATCGGAGTGTCCAGCAGCGCAACCGGTTCGATTGACTAATCGATGTGAAAAGTCAACAACAATAATGACACGGCATGTACTATTTGGGTTAATTCCTAAGATTTCTGCCTTCTGTCCTAATTATACCGATTACACCAGGTTTACTCGGTGCTGTTAGACCCGTATCCCGGATACAAATAGGCCCCACCATAGATGGAATTAACTAGGGCTTAACGTGATTGGCTAGTCAAACCCGAGGGTCAAAGTAATGGTCAAAGAACGTGTAAAGTAGGTATATAAGATATGTTGTGTCATAATATAATGATAAGGGACTTAAGGGACTAAAGTGGTAATATGCTAAATGTGTTATAAATTGAAATGTGGCCAAAATAGGAATAAAGGGACTAGAGGGACCAATCTTGTTAATTGACCAAACTTGTGCAAGTAACTAGATAAATATCTAGTATCCATAAGTTTCTAGTCATTGCCACAAGTTTCAAGAGGGTGTTTGTTTAGTCCGGTTTTAGAGAAAGAAAAAGGAGGGAAAATGGATTAAGCTTTGATGCTCTTGATGAAGAAGTAAAGGTAGTTATCCAAGGGTTAAGCCTAAACTATAATCTTCCCCAAGTAAGTAATCTCCTATCTTGATTCTAGTAGGGTTAAGGTTTATAAGAGAAGTGGGGAAATCATAATATGATCAAAGTATGATCATGTGATGATATAGAATGGAAGATGGATATGTTTAAATGGGTTATGTAAACCCTTATTCATGTTATTGATTAAATGTGTTAATAAGTCTTATAATGATGATGGTGATGAGAATGATGAAGATGGTGATAGGGATGATGATAATGATGGTGAAATTATGAATGATATCTTAGCTTGGAGCTAAAGTAAGTAAACCAGTTATAAGATGATGTTATAATGATTTCATGATATTATGCTTTATGTAATAATGTGCTAAGGTTTAAGTGTAGCTTGGAAAGTATGTGCTTATGTGAAAGTGGATGTGAGGTTAGTTTGACTTGAATCACAATGGATGGATTAGTTAAACTGTGTTTAGATGCTAATGAGATAGGATATGAAGTGTTAAGTGGCTAAGGTATGTGTTAACGTTAATGGCTTAATGTGTAATGAAGTAATGGATTGATGTGTAATTTGTGAATGATTTATGATATTGTGTTATAATCGTTTTACTTACTAAGCGAAAGCTTACTGGTATATGTCAATTTACACATACATTTGACCTTATTAAATGGACCAAAACGACCAAAAACCGATCGTAAATGCCAAATATATGTCGTTTTTGTGTGTATGTGTGTGCAGGTACGAATATTAAAGAAATTGATATAAATCAAGCGAAAACCGGGAAAACCGAGCACGAGAGTGGAAAAGGGCATTTAAAGCCGAGGCCAGGGAAGGATTTCTCAATTATGGATCTCATTTGCTCAAAGTGACAAAGATAAGCCCTCCAAGAATCAAAGATTTACATAAATGACCCTTGGAAGATTTTTACGAAAATGGCAGAAGAGGCCCCTTGATTTTCCCACTTGGCAAAAATTAACCTTAAACCTTGAATTCCATTTAACTTTAGTCCTAAATCCTTAAATAATAAACCTATTACCAAAATAAATCAATTATCCCTTAAACCCAAAAACAAACCCAAGCCCAAAACCTTATAATAAACATACCAGCCCATCGCCTTTTTAACACTTGTGACCCGATTGAAATCTCACCCCCTTTACCCTCAGTTAAATAATAATAATAAAAAGGAAAAGAGGCGCGTTTACTGTTTATCTCTTCCAACTCGTTCCACCATTTTTTTTACCCGTACAATAAATAATCACCTGAGCTTCTAGAATATGTCAGAGATGTGGTCATATTTTTGCCAGCTTGGCAATCCCAAGCAATCCCATTGGCTGATGGGATGTGGCACTCAATCCAAGGGCCGAGAGTGATGGATAGATGACATAATGATTATCTAACGATTGGATGGCTGAGATTTGTTTCGTGAAGCTTCCTGTGGAACCCTAGCACCTCCTGAAAAGGCTATAAATACCCTCTTCCTCACCACATTGAAGGGTGTTAGTTCTAGGTCTAGTTTAGAGATTTTAGCTTATTTTAGTGGTAGCTTGTAGCTTAAAATAGTTTCATAATTCTTCTCAGTATTGTAATCAATTTCCTTTATTAATAAAATTTCAGTTTCAATAATTTACTTTTAGTGCTTTAAATCACTTTCAAACTGTTAATAAGCTCTCAAAAGTTCTCAATTCTGTCTCAGAAGCTCATGAAGGCTTTTCCATAGCTTTATGTGAGTCTCATTTAGCTTTCATTAACAACAGTTCAGAGATAGCCATTGCAGAAGCAAGTTTTCTTTGATTTCCATTTTTAGTTTTAATTGCTTATTTACTTATCCAACTGCTTATCTGCTTATGTTCTGCTTTTACTAGCTTAATTCTGTCGTTAGGATTGCTTAATCTATGCTCATTGTGTGTTTTTACATGTTCTAAGTTCACTTTAATGTTCCTGCTGCTTAATGTGCAATCTTACTGCCTTCTTTATGTGGAACCCATACTTTAGTGTTCTTAATGATCTTTGCTTGTTCTATCTGTTTCATACTTTCATTAGCAGTTAATATAGTTTAGTTATATGTTTTGATACTTAGATTGGTTTAGTTAAGCTTAGAATTGCAAAAGTTAGTGTAACCTGCTACTTTAAGGGATGTTTGGTTTAAGCTGCTTGTTTATGTTCTTGTTATTTTTAGATTGTTTATCCTGTCCACACATTTCACTTAGGTCCTAAGTAAGTCAGAATATGCATAAAATGTATAGGTTATGTAGCAAAAAGTCAATATTGCTCTTGAATCAATTCTTGTGTTTCCTGATGTCATGTAATCCTTTAAAGCTATTAGAGATAGGTTGCATCTAGGTAAATCAAGTCACATATTAGCTAAACATTGCACTTAGGACAAGTTGTGATCAGTAGAAATTCAAATTAGTCAAGTTAAGTGGAAATTAAAAAGTCAAAGAGTAGGATCAAAACTAGCCTAGCCTATCTGATCTCAGGTTCATTTAGGCCCTCAAATCGTTTCATTAGTGATTGATTTTGTTTTTGGGGTTACTTCATATAGCAAACTAAAGGCTACATCTGAATTAGTCATTTCCAACAACATTTGGTTGCTCAAAATTAATCTACAAAACTGCCATGTTCACTGTTCTTCATAAGAAACTGCTCCACAGTAGCTGATCTAGGGTATTTTAGGCTAGCAATTAGCCACTAGAATTAGGGCTTTTAGGTTTTTTGAGTAGTATCCTAGGTAGTCTTCATTTTGCCCCCATTAGGTTTTAGTAATTAGCTTATTAGACTGCTTAAAAATAAGCTCAAAGTAGGGGGTTTAGCAACATATTTTGTCCTAAAGAGTGAATTGAATTTGGCTTACGGCCTAGGCTTATTTGAGTTTTCTTAGTTGAATTGAGTTTTCCCTAGTATATTACACCTTCCCTAAGCTTTTGGTGCAATTTGGTGTAGAAGTGCTTATTCTAAGTGCTTATTTCAAACTGCTTATTTGCCCAAAAGTGCTTATTAGGGTTTAGAATTTAGTAATTTTATTTTTCCTAGGTTTTTAATAATATTTAAGAATTATCTGAAAAATTTCATAATTTTCCTAAGTCACTTAGTATTTATAATAATTAAAAATAGTTTTTAAGTATTTTTAAATCCTTTTTAATTAATAATAATTCATAAAAAGTCCAAAAAATATTTTTCAGATTTAAAATTATTATTTGGTTATTTTAGAATTTTAAAAATTAAATTTTTATTTTTCTAGTTTATTTCATAATAAATTGCATTTTAGTATATTTTAAATAATTAAAAATAGTTTTTAATTAATAATAATTAAATAAAAAGTCAAAATAATATTTTTCTTTTTCCTAAAATTTTATTTTGTCTTTTAGCACGTAGAAAAATCATTTTCATCCCCGTAGGAGTAGTAATGCCTTAAATTCACTTTTTATTTTGCGTTTACGTTTATTTTAATTCGCGTTTTTCGGTTAATTTGTGTTTTAGGTATCCCTATGCCCCATTAATTGTTCCCATAGCTTTATTGCTTGTTTTTATTCATCATTTAAATATCATTTGTGTAGAACTCGTAACTCCCAATTATTTTCCTATTCACTACACGTTTTCACGATCACGAATTGACTACTCAATTCAACCTTCGTTGGGACTACGACCCGAGAAATACTTCCACGAGTGTTTCTTTCGAAATCAAATATTACAGTAATCACTTACCGGTTAATGTGCAATGTTTTTTAGGTTCATGTGATATGCAATGACTTGGATTAAGGTTAAGGTTTGGTTGTGCGAAAGGTTAAATTGGGTAAGAAAGTAAGAGCTTAGGTAGATACCGAGCTCGAGATCGATGTTGTACCCCGTTTGTCTTTTAATGGTTTGTAATGTGTAGTCAAGTGTCAAGTTATGTCCTTGTTGAGTATGGTAAAGAATATCTAATGGTTTGTCATGTAAATGGGTTTTAATGTTATGGATATGTTTAAAAGGGGCATTTGGATTAACGTGTAATATTACCCATTTGGGTTGTAAACGGGTCGAATTGTTATGAAAATGGTTTAATATGATAAGTTAAAGGTTTTGGGTGAGTTTGGAATAGTATGGAAGTGGTAAAGGTTGTTTGTTAAGAAAATGGGTCGAAACGATTACTTTGCATAATACCCGTCAAATTGTATGTTTATGGGTAGTTGAGACAAAGTACAATTATGAAAATGATCTATTATGTTATGTTGATGAATTATGGAAGTTTTGGTGTTATGTCAAGTCACAGAAGTCGGTTTTTCGGATTTAGTACATAAATTAGTTAGTGTAGAGTTTTCTGCAGTAACCATACGGCCATATGGAATATTTCATATGGCTGTATGCTGCAATAAGTAAGTTGGAACTTTTCTGAGGTGACCATACGACCATATGCGATATCTCATATGGCTGTACGCTCGAGTCAGAGGGTTATAAGTCTCTGAGATGACCATACGGCCATATGAGAATATTTGATACGGCCGTATGGTTGGTTTTTCAGATTTTGTCAATTTTCGGAAAATCATATCTTTTAAACCATAAGTCGCTATGAGTCGCGCCACCCGGCGTTTCGAAGGGAATTGAGTCTACTTTCATTTAAAAATAGTATCAAGGGCTGTTTTTTTAAGAGATTTTTGTCAGTCATTAAAAGAGTAATAGTAAGTACGTTAAAGTCAAGCCGTTTCCGCGCAAAAGTCTTAATTTTTGGTCAAACCGGGGACGGGGTGTAACAACTTGGTATCAGAGTTTCAGTTTAAGTGAATTAGGTTCCCATTTAGGTTTCCTAGACTTAAACCACTATTAGATGTGTTTAACGTAGGTGTAAGCAATGTGGAGAAGTAATTGTTAAGTTATAAAATGGCTTAAGTGATTATTATATGAGCTTAACGATGATAAGTCTTGAATGTATTATATGGTGGTGAGATTTATGTAGTGTAATTCCATAGTGGACTTGATATGTGATTAAGAGATAAGAACACCATGCACTCGGATGGTGTCATTGATTATTATGTATTATGTGAATTTGTGTGCAGTAGTAATGATAACGTAATGCAAAAGGATGTAGTAAATTGGTTGTTTACTTATAAAAAAGCATGATTAGATAATTGTTAAGGTAACGAATTAAAAGTGAATAATGTGATGATATACGGACCTTAAGGTATTGATGATCAACACATGGTCTCAATGTAATTGCTAGTTAAAGATTGATGCTTAAATGGTATTAGAGATAGGCCAATAATGAGTTAAAGTGTATGATGCTTAAGTGTGAATGTATAATGATGAAATAGAATGATATTGCCTAAGTGCGTAAATAACTAAAATGAGATGAGTTAAGATATGAAAATAAGAATGCGATACGTTAAGAATGTAACTGAGAATGAGATGAGTATGTATGAAGTTAAAGTAATGATCTGAAATTATTTATATCACGGCTAATGTGCCCCATTAGCGGTGACTATTAAAACGAAAGTGTTGAAAAATAAAACATGTTTAAGATGTGTAAAAAGGATAAATGAATGCTAATGAGTGTGTTATAGTTGACGACCTGTGTAAGGTTTAAATGTGGGAAGAGTTGAGTAAACTAAAAGGGTAAAAGTATAAGTGTTGAAATGGTTAACAAGGATTAATGAATGTAAGTATTAGTGAAAATTGTAAACACATAGAAAATGTATAAATATGATAAGCAGGCTTCATATGCTCTATGACGCTTTCTTTAACTAAATGAAATGGATATGATAGTGTGTGTGCTAAAATGTAAATAGCTTGGATCCATGGTTAAAGTGTTATAGTGTGAATGTTAAAGAAATCCTCCGGGATGAATGTTACAGAAATCCTTCGGGATGAATGTTAAAGAAATCCTTTGGGATGAATGTTACAGAAATCCTTCGGGATTAATGTTAAAGAAATCCTTCGGGATGAATCTTAATGATCCTTCGTGATGAATGTTAAAGATCGTATCCTCCAGGATGGCCGAGCTTAAAATGTTATGTAAAGATGGATCCAAGCTAGGAAAGAGAAAAGTTGAAGCGGAATGTTTAATTTATGAACGATGAATATAAATGATAAAAATGAAAGAAAGAAAGCTAAAGCGTGTAACAAATAGGTACGAGTGTTATGTCGGAAGTGTATAAGTAGGATGATTTATGATTTCCTTATTTAAATAGATTGGGACGCCTTTTCATTTAAATAAAGAATTTGTGAATCGCCGAACCATGAGTTTATATTTCTTGATTTACATCGATTGGGACGCCTCTCCATTTAAATGAGAAAGTATAAATGAGTGGGCATATGTGTTTCCGACATGGCATGAGTAGAGAAAGGGTAGAAAATGGAAACCTAGAATTAGTTAAATGTCCTAAGAGAATAAGATAGGTGGGATAGAGAAAGTTAGATTTTGACCCTAAGAGAGTCGTTATGTAAAACCTGCGTTTTAGGTGTCGTAAGTGTAATTTGAGATGACGATAAACGTAAAGTAATGTTATAGTATGTCTTGTGACATGTCGTATGTATGAATAAGGACCATGGTGGTCGTAAAGTTAATGAAATTTATAAGAAAGTAATAGATATAAACGATACGTTATAGTGAGAATGCTAAGAGAAAGATGAAATGGCTACGGTAGAATGAGGATGTAATAGTTAATACTTGACTTATGTAAAGTCAAGATGATGTGTAAAGTAAGTAAAAGTGTTGCGTAATAGTAAAAGTGTTGACTAAAGTGATAATTGGTCATAGTAAATGTGTCTTAGATAACATAATGACCTAAGTAAAAACTGAAACGTGATAGGAATAAGCGAGTAATAGAATAGTTAAGGGCATGTGTTATGTTATAGTGCACCTTGAGATGCTAGATCAATGTGATCTTTGCAACGAAATGGTTTAATCGTTGTAAATGCTAAGAACTGGAGTAAGACGAGACTAAGTTTTGGTTAGCAACAGACGAGAGATTTCGGGGACGAAATCTTAATAAGGGAAATCATTTATTCCCGAAAACGCCCCGATTTTCATTTTATTTTAACTTACTAACTTTACACTACTATTTTTGTATTTTTATATTTTTCATACTTCATTCTTGCGACGGTATGTTGACTTTCATTATTATGCAATAACGTTTAGGGTCAAAAAGTAGAAACACATCTCATAGAGACGTGACCATACGGATAAAGTTCGTCATCCTTGATTTTTCACAAGTCCCCAAANAAAAACTGAAACGTGATAGGAATAAGCGAGTAATAGAATAGTTAAGGGCATGTGTTATGTTATAGTGCACCTTGAGATGCTAGATCAATGTGATCTTTGCAACGAAATGGTTTAATCGTTGTAAATGCTAAGAACTGGAGTAAGACGAGACTAAGTTTTGGTTAGCAACAGACGAGAGATTTCGGGGACGAAATCTTAATAAGGGGGATAGAATTGTTAGACCCGTATCCCGGATACAAATAGGCCCCACCATAGATGGAATTAACTAGGGCTTAACGCGATTGGCTAGTAAAACCCGGGGGTCAAAGTAATGGTCAAAGAACGTGTAAAGTAGGTATATAAGATATGTTGTGTCATAATATAATGATAAGGGACTTAAAGCACTAAAGTGGTAATATGCCAAATGTGTTATAAATTGAAATGTGGCCAAAATAGGAATAAAGGGACTAGAGGGACCAATCTTTTCAATTGACCAAACTTGTGCAAGTAACTAGATAAATAACTAGTATCCATAAGTTTCTAGTCATTGCCACAAGTTTCAAGAGGGTGTTTGTTTAGTCCGGTTTTAGAGAAAGAAAAAGGAGGGAAAATGGATTAAGCTTTGATGCTCTTGATGAAGAAGTAAAGGTGGTTATCCAAGGGTTAAGCCTAAACTATAATCTTCGCCAAGTAAGTAATCTCCTATCTTGATTCTAGTAGGGTTAAGGTTTATAAGAAAAGTGGGGAAATCATCATATGATCAAAGTATGATTATTTGATGATATAGAATGGAAGATGGATATGTTTAAATGGGTTATGTAAACCCTTATTCATGTTATTGATTAAATGTGTTAAATGGTCTTATAATGATGATGGTGATGAGAATGATGAAGATGGTGATAGGGATGATGATAACGATGGTGAAATTATGAATGATATCTTAGCTTGGAGCTAAGGTATGTAAACCGGTTATAAGATGATGTTATAATGATTTCATGATATTATGCTTTATGTGTTAATGTGCTAAGGTTTAAGTGTAGCTTGGAAAGTATGTGCTTATGTGAAAGTGGATGTAAGGTTAGTTTGACTTGACTCACAATGGATGGATTAGTTAAAATGTGTTTAGATGCTAATGAGATAGGATATGAAGTGTTAGGTGGCTAAGGTATGTGTTAATGTTAATGGCTTAATGTGTAATGAAGTAATGGATTGATGTGTAATTTGTGAATGATTTATGATATTGTGTTATAATCGTTTTACTTACTAAGTGAAAGATTACCGGTTAATGTGCAATGTTTTGTAGGTTCATGTGATATGCAATGACTTGGATTAAGGTTAAGGTTTGGTTGTGCGAAAGGTTAAATGGGGTAAGAAAGTAAGAGCTTAGGTAGATACCGAGCTCGAGATCGATGTTGTACCCCGTTGGTCTTTTAATGGTTTGTAATGTGTAGTCAAGTGTCAAGTTATGTCCTTGTTGGGTATGGTAAAGAATATCTAAAATGTAAATGGGTTTTAATGTTATGGATATATTTAAAAGGGGCATTAGGATTAAAGTGTAATATTACCCATTTGGGTTGTAAACGGGTCGAATTGTTATGAAAATGGTTTAATATGTTAAGTTAAAGGTTTTGGGTGAGTTTGGAATAGTATGGAAGTGGTAAAGGTTGTTTGTTAAGAAAATGGGTCGAAACGGTTACTTTGCATAATACCCGTCAAATTATATGTTTATGGGTCATTGAGACAAAGTACAATTATGAAAATGATCTATTATGTTATGTTGATGAATTATGGAAGTTTTGGTGTTATGTCAAGTCACATAAGTCGGTTTTTCGGATTTAGTACATAAATTAGTTAGTGTAGAGTTTTCTGCAGTAACCATACGGCCATATGGAATATTTCATATGGCTGTATGCTGCAATAAGTAAGTTGAAACTTTTCTGAGGTGACCATACGGCCATTTGAGATATCTCATATGGCTGTACGCTCGAGTCAGAGGGTTATAAGTCTCTGAGATGACCATACGGCCATATGAGAATATTTGATACGGCCGTATGGTCGGTTTTTCAGATTTTGTCAATTTTCGGAAAATCATATCTTTTAAACCATAACTCGCTATGAGTCGCACCACCTGGCGTTCGAAGGGAATTGAGTCTACTTTCATTTAAAAATAGTATCAATGGCTGTTTTATAAGAGATTTTTGTCAGTCATTAAAAGAGTAATAGTAAGTACGTTAAAGTCAAGCCGTTTCCGCGCAAAAGTCATAATTTTTTGTCAAACCGGGCTCGGGGTGTAACAGGTGCAATGCTCATTATTGAAGTCTTAATATGCAAAAAGGGTCAAGTTCTAAAGTATCTACAAGTCACCGGCACACACTCATTTGTAGAGGGATTTATGTATAACGAGGAAAATGAAATAGCCTTAATCCTCACAATTGGAATATAAGGGTGAATGTGCGCTCAGTTATGAAAACATGTCTAAATTTTTTAATTAAGGCATAATTTTCAAAATAAACTAGCACGAAGGACAAGTAGTTATCATTTTTATTTCTCTCCTCCCACTTGAGATTTATAATGTCCCAATCCTACAAATATAAACATTAAAAAATAGAAATGAAACAGAATACTCCTCTGATTATTGCTCGAAATTAAGAATGCAAGAAAAGGTAGATTTGTCAAAGATGGTGCCTTGAGTCTCAGCATATCTCTTATTAAGTGCAACTACCATCCATAGGTCTATAAAAAAAAGACATCATTTATGGTGAAGTATACATAATAACCTAAAAACAAAAACAAAAATAAAAACTAAAATGTAAACAAGCCTATAATACGGCGTATATGACAGAAATCCATACGTCATGTGGCAATATACGTTGTATGTACACAAGTGTACATACGCCGTATATTATACCTGGACTAAACATCAATAAATTAAATATTAATCAAAATCCAACAAAATAAACAAGTCTCAAATGAAAAAAAAATAAATAAATAAAAAGGAAAATGAAAATTAAATTGTCTTCAGGTATAAAATAATAAGATGGTCCATCAGATGACTAAGTTTTCATCACCCACTCCTTGCTGCCTCGAGCAGAAAGGAACATCAATAGTATCGTCGGAAGGGAATTCTGATGAAGTAGAAATAATTCTCGGACGCTTGTTTAGTGAAGGTTAACTAACTTGAGAAGTTCCTTTAAAGCTTTTCTTGTAAATTGTTAAGCTGCTCTCCCATCTTGTTCATCATAGCTAGGCTTCATTCTCTGAATCGATGTTGCTCGTCCATTTCTTGAATAAAAAACGAATACAAATCTAAACGAACATCATCAGCAACATTGATGAGTGTGTAAATACTCATCATTTTTGTCTTATCTGAACTGCCAAAACATCCAAAAACACCCAAATATGCATCAAAATACTGAAAATATCCCAGGGTTGTGTTTTATATATTTTAGATGCAAAATGTTTGAAAACAGATGAAAAATGAACAAAGTTTGCACAATTGGCAGTTTCAGTCCCTCAACTTTCAAAACTTTTCAAATCTATTCCCTGAGCATTAATTTTGAAAGAAAATTCACCAAAGGTCCTTTTGGAATCACAAATAAACATATTTAGTCCTTTGGTGTAAAGTTTCATAAAATTACAAGTTTAGTCCCTGAACTTTGCAAAGTTGTCAAAAATAGCCCCTGGGATTAAAATCTTTTAGAAATTAACAATTATGGTCCTTGTATCATGAAACTTTGGCAAAAATAATCATTGGGTGAAAATTTTGGTGAAATTACATATTTGGTACCTCAAGTTTCAAAGTTGGCAGAAATGGTCCTTGGAAATTCAAAAAGTGGAAAAGTCAACATTGGTCCTTGTACTATTCATCATTGGCAAGAATTCACCCTTGAAGATACTTTGGAAAGTTGGCAAAACCAGTCCCTCAAAAATCCAGAATTTACAACTTTGGTCCTTGTGGAATTTACAACACCAAACGGACACCTTTATTATCATAAAACCCAAAACCAAATCCAACCCAAAAACATAACACACCAGTCCACCCCACCCTTACTTTTGGCCCTTTTCTTTTGCTAGCCCAACCCCACAAGCCCATTTACCCTTTGTTATAATAAATCCCAACCTAGACCCAAGTTTGACCCCAGACAAACTACTCGTCTTCCTCCCTTCGTCCCCCACCCTACTTGCAGAACCATCATCTCACCACCCCACCATCTCTTTCACTTCCACCGCCCAAACACTACCCTCACCTAACAAGACAACCATAATTAATGCCACCACCCCCCAATTGCTATAAAACAGTCCCGATGGTAATTTTTTATTTTGGCGCCAAAACTCACCAACGGCCAAGATTAATTTACACTCATCCAAAGGCTGAGATTAGAAGTGGGATTTGTGCAGAAGACCAGAGAAGCCCTAATTGGACATTATAAAAGGATAAAAGGAGCAGAGAAGATGGTGTGTAATTTTTAGTCAAAATTAGCTTATGTAGAAATCCTTGTAATTTTCATTTCCAGTTAAAACTCTAGATTGTAACTTGTTTTTCTCAATTAATATAAGTTCTAAGTTCCTCATTTCAAGCTTTTGTATCACTTCAGTTTCAATTTAAGTTTTAAGCCAAAATTTGATTCAAGCTTTTTTTAGATGTCACAACTGGTTCATAAGCTCACTTAAGTACTTAAAATATATAAGAAAATAATAAAAAAGAAAAGAAAAAGAGAAAATAAGAAAAATAACATCACAGGGTACCTAAGCATTTGACAGTGGAAAGCATGGGAAGTGGTCTAAATGGATTGGCCAGGTGGACTTTACCTAGCTTATCTTTGATAAGCTAGGAGCTTGTAGCAGTGCCAAGAGACCCTAGTTTAGCTAGTGGTAAAGGTTTCACAGTGTTGCTTTCAATTTCATATTTTTAGTGTAACTTGCATAATTTGTCATTGTTAGATATAGCTGTTGATTGCTATTTGTTTTTACCTATTTATGTTTGTTTTAGTCTAATATAAGCTTCAAATTCAGATTCATGGCTTAGATCCTCCATTTGCTTCATAAATCTCATTTGCACAGTTTTTAAAGGAGTGTTTGGTTCAGTGTTGTTCAAGAGGATCCACTGTGTTTCAGTTGTTGTTTTTGGTCTTAATATGTCACCTTAGGCTCTAATAGTCCTTTCAAACCATAAAATCTTGTATTTGTTCTTTAAAAAGTCAAAATCAATTTCTACCTTTCATATTTACTTATCTGTTAAAATTTTTATGTTTCATAATCTTTACATTAGTCACAGAAGTTGTTAATAGAGCTTTGTTCAGTCTTATTATAGCATATGAGATCATTTTCAGTCAATTAGGGGTAATCAAATCTCAATATAGTCAACATTTTGCAAAATTCTTAAAAGTCAAAATTGCAAGTCTGTGAAAATGGGACAAACTTCTAGACCATGCACAGTGTTCAAAATGGATTGGAAATGAAATATTATTGTTGATTTGTGATATTTTGTTGCTTGTGAATTCATTTCAATAAGAAACTTTGGATTTCAAACTTGTTTGCTCAAAAATTGCCCTCAAAGGTGTCTGTGTGAGTTTTTGACTGCCCTGTATCAAGCCTTTTACAGTCTTGACCCATTTTTCCTAATACCACAAATTGCTCAATAATTGGCCAATCTGTTTGATATTTGTTGTTTTGGATAGTCACCTGGGTTGTCTAGTTGGCTATATACTTGGTTTGGTCTCATTTGCTTATTCATTAGCTTATTTTGGTCTCATAAGTTGTCTTTAGGACCACTGTTCAATCTGTTGTTTACTAGTGTACTTAGCTTGTTGATTTCTTGATTCTGTGATATCTAGTGTAGTTTAATGGTTGGTTTTAATTGTATTTAGGTTGCTTGAGCTTGTATTTGCCTGTGGTTTACTTGATTTGAGCTTGTGTACTAATTTGACCACACTGCCATTTGAGATCTCATTCACTCATCAGTGTGAGCATAGGCAGTTTCACAAGCCATTTTCTTGGTCCAATCCTTAAGTTATCTCTGAGTAACTTGGTGAATTTGGAAGCCAGTTGTACTAGCTTCTAGAATCCAAGCTCACTTTTGGCTCAAGAGCTTTTGCCCCTAGCTTAAACTAGGTCTGCAATAGCCATCAAAATCTTGTTTTGCTCTGTGTGGTCTTAGATTTGCTTATTTGCTTATTGAGCTTCATTAGTCTCTAAATTTGCATGTTCTAGTTTGTTTTCAGTGTAATAAGCTTATTTGTTTTCATAACCATCCATGGTTCTTAGTCTACAGCTTATTTAGAGCTTTTTCTTATTCAAAAATCCAAAAAAAAAAAAAAAAGCTAAGAGCAAAATCATCGGAAAAGGTACGATCTCTCATGACTCACTTACTATAGATGATGTAGCTCATGTAGATAATTTAGGCTTTAATCTTCTTAGCATTAGTAAACTTTTCCGTAACAAGTATAACGTCCTTTTTGGTGAAAACGGAAGTAAAATACTTAGAGACGGTATAACCATAGCCAAAGGTGTCCTTAAGAACAATGTGTATGTTATGAAGTTAGATCAAACATCTAGAGACAAACTTTGTCTTGCTTCATTAGATGAATCTTCAACTTTATGGCATAGACGTTTAGGACATGCTAACATGAGACTAATTCAAAACCTCTCCTCCAAAGACTTAGTTCGAGACCTACCTAAGTTGAAATTCGATCAACACTTTTGTGATGCTTGCAAAGT
>LBNU01023545.1:62773-75499 GCA_014162995.1 Artemisia annua
TTACTCTCCTCAAAAAATATTCGTGTGACTATAAGGTATTTACGGTCACGGATACACTAATCCAACAAAATTGTGCCTAATTTGTCACACATATTCCGGGGTTTTGGTCACTCTTTTTCGATGGAAAAGGCCACGAACTCAACAACGTCACCATATGCCACCTACGGTGGCGGGACTTTTGGTGACACACGACGAAAAAAACGTGTGTGACTATATGCATATCATCACGCATTTTGAGCGTGACTGACAGAACTTTTTGTACCAGTGTTTTTAGTTACTCCCTATTTGTAGATATTCATAGTCAAAGAATGTGTTAATGTCGATTAAAAACAGACAATGTTAACCAAACTACTATAAGTTTGCTAATAGTACATCTATGATAATGTGATGTAGAATGTCAACAATGCTAAATAGATAAAGAATGGGTATATGCACGCATTGTCCTACAATAGTGCATTTTGTCTAATCAATTTTCTTAAGTTTAAGGTTCCATAAAAGAGACCAAGGGAGCAGGTATTTGATGAAAAATTGTTTAACAAAGTGGGCAAGTTGAAGTCGGATGAAAAGTAACTTTGGAGGCAAAAAATAAATGTACGATGAAATTATCAAAGAGCATAAGACAATGTTGGAGGCAACAAAGTTGAAGCATGAAAATTTAATATCGTGTATCATTAAGTTCAGGTTGAGAGTGGAAATCCAGACTATGAATTCATCTGTTCAATGAGGCGTAAAATCATATCAGTCATGGACTTGATACCCGAGAGTTTGAGGTACCCGTGGAGGCATATTTTTCTTTTCATTATGAAGAGGTAAAAAGGCGCTTTCCTTACCCAAGTATTGAACGTGTACTTGGGAGTACCCAATCCAATAACATTCACAGTTTCACAGTCACTCGGATGTTCATGTTGCTGAACTCTCTCTAGCTAATGTAAGTTTTCCTTAACGTTGAATCCAGAATCCAGAACTACGAGTCAATACTTGCCAATAGTGGATGATTAAGATCAAATTAGACGAACCACAAAGATGATTTTTGCAGTTTACTCTTTGTAAAATGAGGACAATCTCTTATGCATTTTTGAATTTAATTATTTGTTTTGTTGTTGTCAAATTGGAGGAAATATAAATTAAGATTTATTTGTGTATTGCATTCCAATTATAAGTCATTTGTTTGTGTGTAAAAAGAATATAGTTTTCTAAATAATATTCTATATATTAGAAATTCAGATTTGTAATAATACAGGTAAGGTAAGTAGGTAACCCAGATTTGTAATAATACAGGTAAGGTAACCTAAGTTATGGCATTGTTTTGTGTTAGCATACTTCAGCAGAATTAAAACATGGTTATATTCTTAACTTTAATAGTCCAATAGAGAACATTGACTACTCAGAGAAGGTTATATACCATAGCATAATATATCTTTCTAAACCAACCAAACCAACCAAACCATGAAAGGCTAATCCACCTGATAACTTATACCGGTACAATTGTAATTGATTCATATCAATCAACTGAAATTTAACTTAAAAGAAAGAAGAGAAGGATGTTAGTACGAGCGTCTCTAAAGTCATGCATCCGGAAGGAAAGGACAGCGACCTAGACGAAGATGATTTATGGAACCCACATGCAATAGATCGGTGGGACTTTAATGATGGCAAGGATAGTTGGGCTTCTGATTTTGAATCAGACGAATATCCAGAAAAAGATGATGCTAATGAATAAGGTATATTACTAATTCAATATATCTGTTCTAAGATATTGTGTAATCTAACAAAAAGTAGTCCAAACTCCAAAGTAATATGGTCTTCAATTTCATATTTGGGGCATAGGGTTTACAATAGAGGTTAGCAAATGGATGGCCGGGTAACGGGTCAAAACAGATTTTGGTTAAAATGGGTTGTTTTGTAGTACGTCTCAGTATGAGTCGGTTGAGGTTAACTCACAAACAAATACACTTTTAGTACGTGCCAATATGTGTTAAATATACGCATAACTATAATCATACACTAACAATCAAATGTTTTTTAATAAGATACTTTTGGAGATTGTAAACATTTAGAAAACGTCTTCCACCGATCAGTCCCACAACTGTTTTTCTGGACCGATTAGAGATTATAACCCAAATCAGCTCACTCGTAGATAAACGAGTGTAAGTGCCAGCTACTGCTGCTTATAAACATCATTATGTGCTCTACTTAAAGATTTAAAAGTGTTAGTTTATACTATATGAGTATTTCTCAATGTGCTAATGTCTAATGGTACTTATCTTCATTGCCCATTCCTTAAGCTTTTTTCCATACCCTTCGATAGTTTATTTTTTATTATTTTTAATATGAAGTGTTTTCTTTGCTATAGTACAACATGATACATATTTTGTACTCAGTGTATGAATCATAATTGCAACTATTGCTTTTCTAGATATCCTAAACAAATTGATGCATTTCTTTTACTTTTAGCAGAAAACTTACACCTTTCATGTAAAATTGCTTATTGGTTCATTTGTCATCATTAATTTTGTTATATAAGATCCCTTATATTATGCTTTTTGTGGTAACATACCTGATAACAAGCAAGTCATTTTGTTTCCAAAGTTTAGAAGACACCATAGTTAAATGTGTATTTATCGTGAGTGCACACACTTTCTTACTTTCTCATTTTAACATGTCTCATAGGTGGTCAAGGCGATAATGGCTTCTGGTAGCGTACCTCCGTCTTCATCTAAATCTAAATCTGAAGAAAGTCATGTGTTGTTAAATCCACAACTTATTGACAATACTGCCTTTTTGTGAACCATGCTAAATATAAAAGCTAATTGTAAACGATGACATTAGAATGTGATTTGAAAGATGGAGAGGCATTATAATTTGTAAACTTGCTCCGCCTAATATTTTTGTGGCTATAAAATGATACTTCATTGTCACGTGAAATTGGGAATGCAAGTATTCGGTTGTGCAACTGGCTGGTTTTTGTCTCGATTTTAGATTTTCATCATAATTATTGTTTGGATTTTCTTAATGCATGATCATAAGAAACTATCTGGTACGTGCATGTGGGGTTTCTATGTTCATCTACCTTTATATATTTAGAATCCCATGATTTCCTAAAATTACTTTTTAGTTCTTCTTATTGGTTATGTCAATCTTTATGAAAAAAAATATTAACAACGTTTAAAATGTAGTATATGATTTTGGATTTTCAACCGTGGGTTTGGTTTTTTTCTTAATATAAAGAAAGGTAATTGTAGCATGATGTGTGCAACGTAGGATGTGTATAAATGCGCTAATAAAAGATAAGAGTTTGATAAAATACATCTTTTTAGCTTTTGCTATATCTTGTGAACAAAATTAAAAAATTTAATCGATAATAATACATAATTAAAATCTTAGAAAAAAAAAAAGAATTCTAACAACACATACTCAAGCTATCTTAATCGTATATCTTGGTTTATAATATTTCGTTTAAAAACTTATTGAAAATAAAACACTATATAACTAATAACTACGCCATCAAAAAAATAAATAAAACACGAAATTAATAATAATTTATTTAAAAGATTAGAAAAAAGCCCCGCGCGTGCGCGGGCCTTATATCTAATATAACTAGCAAATAAACGTGAAGTTCAATTTTTTATATGTCCACGAAATCAAATGATTGTTGGCCAATTTGACATCCTTGGTCATGACAAGTGTTTTGTATTTGTTTGTTCTATTTAAAAAAGGAGATGTGCAATGACATTGATACTCCATCATTTTGACCTAAATTAGTCAATATTTTTATTTTATTTTTCTCAAAATATTTGTCAATTTTGATATTTTAGCCAATATAATAAAATAATAATAATAATAATAAATAATGAGTGTAGATAACATTTGATTGGTAAAAAAAATATAATTAGTGAAATTTTCTTAAACTGCGTGCAAAAATAAACTAATAAAGTAAGACCGAAGAAGCATGCACGATCATAAATCTTTGAAGTATTTTTTGCTAAAACAAATACTCCGTAATATTGTGAAAATTGAAAAGGTATATTTGGAAAAAAAAAAATACAAAGTTAGTAAATGTAAATTTAGCTTTTCAAGTAAAATACTCATTGTATATTTAATGCTTTCAAACATGTGCTTAAAGCTAGATATTATAAAAACTCTTATAATTACTAGGCTTAATACACATAAAACTAATTGTGTTTTTTGTTCAATTAGGTTAATCTATTATTTTATGTTTTTTTAGGGCCCGTTTGGTATGTGGGGTTTATGTTGGTTTAGGATTTAATTAATGCGTAGAAGATGTTTGGTTGTGTTTTTGAGTTTTGGGATTGGAGTTGTAACCCACATATTAGGGGATGTGAAAAAGTATGGTAGTTTATGGGGTTTTATGACATGTAGGATCACATATTTGTTTCTTCGTATCTTCTTTTTGTCTTTTTCTTTTTTTACTTATACTATAAAACAAAAAAAAATTATCTTTCCCTTCTAATTATTAATATAAATAAATTTTAATTATAATATAATATATATTTTTAAATATTATCTTCTCTCTCATACTCAAACCTAAATCCAAATACTAATCTACAACTTTACATTTAAATCAAAATCCTAATCTAAACCCATTTACAAACCAAACGGGCCCTTAGTCAATTTAGTATCAAAACTTGCTAATAAAGTCAATGTACTATCAAATTTTGCTAACTAAATCACCGCACTTTGCATTTTCATTTACTTAAGCCATTTAACTATTTTTGTAGTTTTGTAAAAGAAAATTTTAAATTCATTTGGATAACTTGGTACCTAATATCAATTGGTTACTTTTTTAAAATATAAAAATCAGATGTCATATCATCCAACACGTCACTTCTAATTCAAATAAGTTATTTTTTACCAAATATTTATTTATTAACTTTTCTTCTTTAAATCTTAAACACATTTCCTTGTTTTCAAGGAAGTTTTGCTTGTAATATGTCTTATAGCTTGTCGTATAGATATATTTGACTAAATCGTCTAACTTTAAACTCTAAATAAGAGTATTTGTCCATTTTGATAGTATAATTAAGGTAATGAATATTTTTCATAGTACAATGAATAAAAAAGCAATAAAAAATAATAAAGTGGCTTAAGTGATCAAAACCTGAAAGTTGAGTGATATCTTTCTTTATTAACCCTATTAATACTAGTAAAAAAACTAAAAAACTATACATGTTTAGGTCACAAAATAGCAATGAACTTTTCTCAAAGCTCTATCTTGGTACTTGAAGTATAAAAAGTATAATTAAATGTAACAAACTTTCATAACATGTTTCAATATGCATATTTTGATGTTTTGTTACGTTAAAAATAGTGACACGTATTAATTTTTTTGGTACGATATAACATCAAAATATGCATATTGAAACACGTTATGAATGTTCATTGCATTTAATAATACTTTTTATAGTTCATGTGCTAACATTGTGTTCTCGAGTTAATTTTGTAGAGGTTGAGAAGAGAAAAGATAAGAAAGAAAAGAAAGGAGAGAATCAAATACTATTCTCTACTCTTTCTTCCTCCTAAAAGTGGGAGGAAAATTTTAGAGTGAAATTCTTTAAAAAAATCGTGACAACACAATTTGTTTCAACTACTTTCCTTTTCTTTTCCTTTCTCTTCTATATTAATCTTAAGAACATAGTGTAAGATACCCAACTTTGAAAAAAGTTAGTTGCTATTTTGTGACTTAAACTCAAACTAGAAAGAGAAGTTTATGTCCCTAAAATCAAATTATTATTCCTTAAATTAAGAATGCGATTATTTAATTTGTTGTTTCAATGTCATAGGGTGTTTTATTTAAAACGATGGCATTGATTCCAGCACCACTGTAGAGAAAATCAATGTACTTGACAAACATGGTTTAAGAGAGAAAGTCAATGTACCTAACAAACATGGTTTAGAAATAGTGTTAATAGTGACTTTCATCACCGACCATTCCTCTACCCCGCTCCTTTCAGTCGATCTATTTCATACCATCAATCTCTTACTATTCACATAGAGAGCCTAGAACTGCCGTTTTAGAAATAATTGTAATAGTTACTTTCATCACTACTGCTTACTTAACGTCATGTCAGCTTTCTTTTTCCATTAACATTACTACTAAAATAGTGTGATAACATAACTACCATCACTATCAAAACATACCCCTGAAAAACCAAAATATCACGCACACAACAACAACTCCCACAACTCGATCGTAGCTAAGACCGATTTATCCCATTTGTCAACCGTCAACGTGTCTTCATGGGGTCGGGTAATAGGTTCGATACGTCTAACTGGCCCCCGTTCGTCGCGTCTTCGAGGCCTTATTACCACTAGTCTAAAAATTAAGCATAGCTCTCACGCTTCTTATCAAAATTTGAAAAATTGAGTTATATATACCGTGACTTATTTGAGCTAAAAAGACTATTCTTTATGAATTGAGAACAACTAAATTTATGTTTCATTTTAAAAATGGTTAAGCAGAAATATACATAATATTAGATAAAAATATTACTATCCGGCTTGATCTGTGAAAATGGTCACACCATGCAGCGTTGCTCCTCTTAATCTTACTAGCTATCTGCTCGTTTTGAGATGTCAATATCTCTTGCGGACTAATTGAGAAAACAACCAAGTCGCCCGTTAAACCAATTGTTTTGCTTCTTTAGTTATTCCGCTTCACCGTATAGTAGGTAGGATGTATCGTTTTATCTTGAACTTAATTACCGCCACGTTATATCTAGGTGGTATTTGCATCGATATTAACTTTAGTTTCAATCAAGTTACTACGTATTTGCTATATAGACCAATATCAACTCACTCACAACTATTACTCACAACCAAATAGTTGTACCAATCTAACTTAATTGATCATGACAAGTGGTATAATTAGCTAGACAAACATACAAACTATTTTCTCACATATACAACCTATTTAGTGAAAGAAGTTAGTTCAAATTTTGACATACTTAATTAGCTAGACAAACATAACAAACTATTTTCCCACATATGCATCACCATCTTAAAATGGAGGTGTCTGACTCTCAAGTGTCTACTGTTGATACAACAGTACACGCTCAAAAATGTGTGATATATTCTGACCATTTTTGACCTATATATGTAGAGATATTCAGGTGTCCCATTGTAATTAAGACTTGAATCAGGTACTTGTACAACTTTTAAGAAAACATCAAATAGTTGTACCATCCTAAATATGAAGTCATATCACTATCAAAATTTATGTAACAACAAAACATATTCTGCAACCTTTCACCAAATGAAGTACTCAAAACGGCATTATCCCTACATACCATGAAATTCATAATCACCGAAACTCACATTTATTGTATCTGACTACATTTCCTTGTTTTTATATCGTATTTTGGATGTGTTTATATGTTTTTTAGCATCTTTTGGAATCTGGTATATAGTGGTAAACAAGTAGTTATCAAACCATTATGAAAGAATTTCAGCTCTTTCGCCACTAGCCGTGATCATTTCACTGAAAACATGTGCGAGTAACTTACACTACTAATACATGTGATCTTGGTTCTTGTGAGTCCATTGAATCTGTTGACTGTTGCTTTCATTGCATATTGTTGGCTTTATCCTATATACCACGCAATTCATAATCAACAGCAATGCAATTAAGGCTGTGTAAACCCCTAATAACATGGTAGGTTTAGAAACTGAAGTAGAGGTTCCCAAATAATGTGAACAATCAAGCCGTATCTATAATCGGGAATGTTAGTGGGAAAATGACTTTTTAAGGGTTAATTATGCCAAAACGTACCATACTTGCCCAAAAAATCACTTTTGAGTATCGACCTTTTTTTTTTCCTTATTGGGGTACTAAACTTGCATTTTTTGCCTCTTTTACGCATTTTCGTACAATTTTATGACATTTTTGCCCCTGAATTTTCAAAGATTTGAGGGGCAAAATCGTCCCAAAGTGCGTAAAAGAGGCCAAAATTTTGAAGTTTAGTACACCAATGAGGAAAAAAAAAAGGTCGATACTCAAAACTGATTTTTTGGGCAAGTATGGTACGTTTTGAAAGAATTAACCCACTTTTTAAACAAGTTTGGACGTACACAATTATTTATATGTACGTATGATTGTATGAATGGAAGATATACCCTAAAAGTAAGTTACTTGAAACAAGAGCTATGATAGAAGCAAAGTTTTTGGTTTTCTCCATGTCGGTGAGTAGCTAAAACAAGCCAAACTTTTATCAAGCAACTTGAACTCGATTTTGAGCTTGACTCGATCGAGTCAAGCTTTTATCGAGCTCGAGCCCGAGCCCGAGCCCAATAACTAGTTCAAAACACACAACGAGCCGAGATCGAGCTTTCAATCGCTCAAGCTCGAGCTTTTATCAAGCTTTTCGAGCCTCTGTATACATAATGTTTTTTTATTATACATATTTATATAAACAAGTAAACAACCTAAATGTGAATGTGAATATTGGTATAATAGTTAAATATTTATCGTAGAAGAACTTTTTAAACCCTAATGCTCCAATGTTTTGTATAAGTTATTAACTCTTCATTTCATCGTGTATTTTCTTAACTTTGTTAATGAGTTTAGTTATCGAATACAATATTTATGTATAAATTCGAGCTTTTCGAGCCAAGCTCGAGCCTTATTTGAATATTACTCGAGCAAAGCTTAAGCTTGGATAATTAAAGCTCGCCGAGCTTTCGAGCCGAGCTCGAGCTTACCTTGTGATTTTCGAGCCTAGCTCAAGCCCTGTCAAGCTCGAGCTCGGCTTTGTTTGATTACAGCCTTATCGGTGAGTGAGCAAAACCTTGACGGGTTTTAATTAAGCAATACTTTGGAGAAACTGATTAGGATCCTCTAATATTCAACTCTCTCAACTCTCTCGTGTTCTTCTCATATTAGCTTATTGTGAAAGGAATTAAATTGAGAAGTCACATATTTTAATTTAACAATGGCATCGCTATTTTATTTACTTTTATCTTTATTGGTTCGACATTATGTAACTTGAGACACAAACATTAAAAGATTTTAATCATCAGAGGAAAACATAAACGATTTCTTATCTCTTGTATAGTCTTGTTTATAAACCTTTTCTTTAACCTGATTCGAACTTGATTCATACAAAGCTCACGCGTTGGGCAGCTACCTAAAATGTCAACTTGTTTTGCCTTTTCATGCACCAACTTGTATATATAACATATTTACTCACGTAAAAATGAATAAAGAAATGAGCCCGAAGAAGTTAGAGGACTAAACAAGTAAACAACTAACAGATAAACCAACTAAATGTGAAAAAGTACTCCGTAGTTTTTTCATCCTTACTCATTTTTTAACAGATGTTTGTTTAAATGGATTATAAAATCGATCTCAAATTTCAATGCGGAGCAAAGACACATGGGAGGAAAGGACAAATAGAAACGGGTGTGGGAAGGTCTATATTGACTTTGTAATCACATAAACAAACACCACACCACACGACACTTATTCCTACCACCCTCTCTGCCATCTACCAAATCCTTACAAATACTATCTTACACATGATAAAATACTAACCTCTTTATATATTTATTTATTCATTTCATACTCGTTATTTGTTATCATATTTCAAATCCCTAATGTCGATCACTTCACTGGCTTGAACAATTCGAGTAATTAATGTTTATTTATTATTTACTTTCTTATCGAAAAACAAACTAGCAATCTCACCATACACGTATTAAAACTATCTTTTACAATCATTCAAAACGGGACTTCAATATACAAGTATCTGATTACACGCATCTCATGTTTACCATTTTGAACAACTTTTTGTAAGTATTTGTTAGTAAACGCTTGAACTTGATAGACATACAATTGCAGTCTAGTGTATTTTGTCAAGTGCTTATTATATCAAAATACTTTCATTTCTTCCATTTTTAACAACCATTTGAACTATCAAAGTATTACGTATTGTATTAAGGATGTCAGGATGTGTTGAATACTATCATCTAAGTGTTTCAAGAAATAAAACTAATGTGTCGTTTGTTTTTCAGAGGTTTTATATCTTCATCTGCAATTCATGTCTGCGGAATAAGATGTATATCGAAAGTCCTCATCTGCAAGGAAGAAAACTACTTGTTTTTGTGCTTTGGAAAGAAAATACTGAAAGAGAAATAGATATGGTTTGTGTTAGAATAAGTGAGAAAAAACGAAGTTTATATCTAACTTTTGAAGATGTAAGAAGTGAAAAGAAACACTTGTGTTTGTAAAAAGAAGAAGAGGGGAAAAAAAACAAACTTTGCGCGGCAACAAAAATAAAAAATGAAAAAGGAGAAAAACCGCTTCTTTTAGAAAAATAAATGACACCTAAAATGTTGGAAGTGTTTAAGTCAAACCATCCTTGAAAATTATGTCATAAAAACTTCCAAGTGGGGGTTTTTTATAATTTTCTGTAATAAATATTTGCGGAAGGTCCTTTAGAGCATCTACAATGGTAACAAGTCATCAAAAGCTTTTTAAAGTGATTGCATTTAATGCATTTAATGCTAACTCATTAATGACCAAAGGGTTTTTGCAAAAGCTTTGAATCTACCAAGTCTTTGGTACCCAATAGCTTTTTACAATAAATAAAATTCATCAAAAGCTTTTCACCAAGTCTTTAGTTTAATGGAAAAGCCTTTTTGAAAAGCTTGTTAAAATAGTAAAAAGCTATTCTAAAAACAACCATTGCAGTTGCTTTTAGTAAAGTCTTCATTGAAGTAATATTTTACAAAAGAGAGAGAAAATGTTCTTGTAAAGTCATTTGAAAATAAACAAGTTCAGTTGATCGAACGAGTCTAATAAGCTAAATGTCTTCTAAGACTAGTGCAGTATGGCGGTCACACTCGCTCGGTCGAGGTGTACCGATGTGTCACCCTTACTACACCTGGTCTCCACCGACGCGTCGCCCAAAAAGAAATTGGAAAAGAGGGGCGGCCAAGCGACCAATTCATTTCACATAAACCAAAGCCTCAACGGCTACTATATAACCGTTTTTAACACTATAAATACTCTATTTACTTTACAATTTTATATAAAATTTCAAACCACTTTATTATAATCTTCTCAACTCTATATAAAATATCTCAAAAAACTCGCAAAACCAACAAAATCCCGGCGCCAACAAAATTTCCAAACTTAACACCGGATCCCAATTTTTGTTTATTCAGTTTCTCACCACTTATCCAGTTTCAACCCGCAAGTTTTAATTGTCAATCACAACAACCAAAACACAAATATTATCAAAATAATCCGTTCCATCCTCTGTGTAGCCAAAAACAACAACAATCTTTTACCAACATCAACAACAAAATTCGATGTATCGTCCGCAATTTGATTCACCACCACTATTTAACCAATTCGATTCTCAACAACCACGGTCTTCTAAACGATGTTCTTAGGTTAACCCTTTTAATCTTGACGTAGATATGGATCTGTTTTTTTTGGGAGTCAAGATTATTCTACGGGTCAAGGGTTGGGTGGTTGTCAAGATTATTCTATGGCCAAGGTTCGGATCAAGGTCCATCCGATCCTGTTGAAGACGACTCTTTCGTCGAAGAGGTGGCGCTTGTCAAAGCTAAGAAGATTACAAAACAGCGTCAACAAGCTAAGACGACTGTAAACGCTACCTGGCCAATACCATGGACCCTGACAGAAAAGCTGGCGTTGTGTAAAGCGTGGATTGACACGTCGTATAATAGCGTCAAGGGAAACGCTCAAAAGGCTAGGGGTTTTCAAGGGGAGGAGGTGACTTACTTTGGGAATGAAATGGGGGAATCGACAAGAGGATACGAAGCCATTTGTAACAAATGGAAAAACAGTGTGAAAAACAGTGTGAAAAATAAAAAAACCTCTAGAGAAAAATGGCGATTCCCCCTCCCCCATCAAATCTAATCGTTCCCTTCTTTTACCCTTGATTCTTATACATTATAACACTTTTACTATTGTGGATTAATCCTTGTATTATATCCCTTTAGTTAATTTTTTTATTTGGTTGCTGTTTCTTGGATAATTAGGGTTTCGATTTATCCTTTGTAGGGAATCGGTGTTTTAGGGTTTTATTAGGTCGGTTCTGATCTTAATCGCTATTATTATCCAATCATGAGTGTCGGTTAGATCTGTTTGATGGGTACTTAATCCTCTATTGGAGGTCGGTTCATTAATTTTGGTGCTGGTCGACTTGTTTGTAGTTTTTTAGGGTTTTTTTTCTTGTTCGCTGTTTAGGATTTGTAGTCGGTTCTGGTTGATTTCTTTGTTTCCTTGTCTTGTTGATCGTTGGTTTTTCTTTATTGCTGGTTTGTTATAAGTATGGATTCCACAAACAAGAATTCGACTTCATCTAATGGGATTGGGAATGTTAATGAAGTTGGTATGAATTCTAGTGATGTTAGTTCACATACTATGCCTAAGCTCTCATATGCTTCGATGTTTAAAACTAACAACGCGTTCAAATCAATAAACATATGTGAGCTCCGGAATGAGGAGCGGGTGGAAGGAGCCCATGTCGCAATCCCTTTAAAAGAGATTGAGGATGTTTCGGCTAGGTTTGCTAATACTCTTTATGGGTATTTTATTGGGAAACGGCTTGCTTTTCCTATAGTGGAGAACTATGTTAAGAATACCTGGGCTAAGTTTGGATTGGAACGTGTTATGTTGAATAATGGATTCTTTTTGTTTCAATTCTCTACTAAGGAGGGTATGGATAAAGTATT
>LBNU01023545.1:76126-88174 GCA_014162995.1 Artemisia annua
TTTTTTCTTTCCTGGTTGTTCTAGTTTTTCGTAGCTAGTTGTTCATTTATGGCATGTCATAAATGTTCTAGTGGTTGTTCAAGCGGTTGCTTGAGGTTAATGTGGTTCTTCAGCCACATTCCATTGTACTTTAAACGTTTATTTGGTTAATATATTTTGCCAGGGTGGAGATCCCTTTACCCAAAAAAAAATAATCATTTAAAATAAAAACTTAAAATTGATTTATCTAAACATGGCTACTTGTTTGGAAGGTGATTATTTTTATAACAAAAAATTTAAAGCTTCAAAAAAAAATTCCTACCAATCTTTCATTTTCTATAAGTCAACGAATCTTCTTCGAGAAGACGAGAACCACCAGTTAATGAGAAATTGCTCTTGTAACATAACATCTATTGAATTAATCCCAAATTTGATTATTATAACTGTTCAGCGTGAATAAGTTTTACTTTCAAAATTACTTAGCGGCAACAAAAAAAGTTCTTTAAATATTACTCCTTAGATAACAGAATTTCACTTTTATTACTCGTACATTTATTATGATAATTTTGAACTTTTAACTATAGATTGATTTGGAATAAAATACATAACATTTTTTTGATATCCATATATATTTATATTTTGCATACTATAATTTCTTTTGTTAACGTTCGTTTTATGATAGCTAACAATTTGTTTGGATTTAAGACCAACTCTACTTTTTCTATTTTTATAGACAAACTGAGTTATAATTGACTCTACTTTGTAAGAGATATTTGCGTAATTCAAACCAACTCTCAATTTAATCCAAGAACAATATCATATTTCCTATTTCACAAGTTATAAGTAACTCGGAAACATATCAAGTTATTTACATGTAACATTGTAACCAAAACAATCTAAAAAGGAAAAAGGAAGAAAGACAGTCTAATTTTGCTAGCTCACAAATCACTATCTGATCAAGAGTGGTCCTAAATATGATCGACTTTGACACCACCAACTCACAAAGTAAGCCGCCAACTCCGTCGTGCACGAAACCTGTCAGAACGGCCTGTGGCGGCTTCGTTAACCTTAATCTTAGTTTGTACGTTATGAAACTCAGATATCCTGCATGGCACATGAATCCCGCCGTCATGATTAAATCCATAAACCTTTTCAGCCTCTCTTAGTAAATCACCAAATAACGGATGGTTAAAGTAAATAACGGGCACTAAAACCCTACGTGCATCGTCTTCTTTTTCACCTACGTAGACCGCCAAGTGTCCTTTAGGAACCACGTTCTTTTCCACTTCTTTTTGATGATCACCTAGTCGAATGTAACTCGACCTAGATTTTCCACAACATATATCTTTAGCACTTTTTGTCAACGACCGTGCGAATCCACAAAGTTTGGACATGGCTTTGGACGTATAGTTGGGACAGTCTAGTTGTAATCTGATGTAATTGGAATCTGATTTGTTTCGTTTCCATCTAACGAGCTTCACAAGCTTGTGGCGGATTCTGAAGCCTCTAAGTCTATGCATATTGGATGAAATGAAAAGGGTTTTGTGAGAATTTGATAATATGAAAAGAGTTGTATTTAGAATATGGATTGATGATGTGTGGAGTTGAGGCTTCGTGTGGTTTATATGGTGAGATGTGGGGAGAAAGAAGTGGGGTGTGGTCGGTACTCGGTCTGCACGGAATAACAAGTAAAAATAGAAAGTGGAATAAAAAATAGGAAAAAGATTGTGCACGTATGCTACTCATGCCTTCCTAGCAATATCCGAACGGTTTACTTTTTGTTTCTTTTTTGTTGTCAACCTTTTTCGTCTTTCGGCTCAACTAGTTGTTGTGGTTTATAAGATTGTAATCTACAAGATTGATTGATTGATTGATTGTATATAGATTTGAAGAATCTAGTCTTACTAAAAGAAAGGTTAAATGGTTTTTACAGTAGTAATTTTTTTCTCTTTTTTCTGTAAATACATTGAGAGAAAAACTAATGATTTCTAGATTAAGTTATTACATGTTCTTAATGTGATTTAATTTTGTAGAATCTTATACGGGAAAAAATCAGAGAATAATAACAAAAGAAACGCAACAAGCTAGATTTGACAAATTTGGGGTTATTCGTGTTTGGCCACGAATGTCACCATCATCTCTTGGCGATATGGTCCCTGCTAGGCTTGTACTTCTTGTACCTTTGTTTGATTAATCAATTTGGTTAGATTAGGACAAGATGTTGAATTATTGCACCAATCATCTTGGTAATTTACACTAGTTGTATTTCAACGAGTATAATAACATCGGCGACTTGTAGCGAATCTTATAATTATACATGTTTTTTATTCCAAATTTTCAATGGTGTGTTTTGCGAGTTAGTTTTAAAATATAATTGATTCAACAAAAACTAGATGACCGAATCTTTGTAATTCAAGCTTTCAAAGTGTTTGCATAATGTATATTATTAATCTAGACGAGTACCCGGCCCTGCATTGCAATGGAATTTTATAACGGCTCAGAATTATGATTATGATATTTTGATTAGGCAATTCGTATAACATTTATTCATATAACGTAAAAAAACCAAAATGTAGTTGAAAATATGATTAGAAAAGTATAAGTTTCAACTCTTAAAATAGAATTAGTCAACTTTCAAGTTTGTATTAGTTGTTCCGGTGTGAGAAAAACTCTCTCTCCAAAGTGGCGACAAAAAAAACTTACTTTTTCCTTAATCGTTTTACACTAACTCGTCCATAATTCCTTGTTTCTTGCACCTAATTGTTTAAGTTATTGATCAAACCTTTGTTTATCATTATCTTACTCAAATTGTTGTTCGATTATGAGTTGTTAGGGCTGTTTTCAGTGAATCGCTAATTTAGGGTTTTAAGGGTTTCGCATTTTCAATTAATCGCTGCTAAGGTTTTAATCGGTTCATTCTGTATTTAGTATTTCATTCATTAAGTATTATTGGATTGACATCTGCTATGGGTTGAATTATGTACTTTTACTGCTTATAAACCCTAGTTTTTAAACTAGGGTACTGGAAATCTGGCGTTAACTTCTTCTTGTTTATTTGCGTGTTTACATTGTTCTACTGTTCGTGGGTTTGAGAGAGATGAATAAAGGTTTTCTTAACAACAAGAGTGCGTCCAATTCTGTTCATGTTGATGTTGATGAATTAAGTGCTCGAATCCAAAGTTTAATAGGAATAAAATCTAGGAACTCCGGTTTTCCTCAACAATCGCATGATCTTAGGCTTTTGCGAAAACCTAATTCTGAAACTGATGGTAACCATGCTGCCATCGTGACTAACGATCCTAGTTTGGACTGGGATGAAGGCACATTGCGAGGTTGAAGAATTTCGGAGGTACTAGTAATGCTTCTAAAGTTCATACTAAACCTACACGTGATCCTAGGTTTGTTGAACTTCATGATTCTCGTGTGGTCCATAAAACACACGATGATGTAATACCTGCTAATGAGGATCATGGTCAAGTCGATACTTATGAAAATAAATCAGCTAATGAGGCGTACCCTACTGTTAGCCTTGTTGGGAGTACTAAATCTGTTGGGAGTACTAATGCTACTGGTTCAACTACAAAGGATGCGGTGGAGTTGTTAATTCCACTTGGTGATGTTGGTCATGATGTAAATGAACCTCAAGTGGTTACGAAGTCTACTAATGAACCTCAAATAGCTACGGCTACATCTAATCAGGTTGATATGTATTCACATGGGGCTGTTGGTATTAATAAGGTTGTCGTGGATGCTTGTAAGGATTTTGATACTGCAATGCACGAGGTCCAATTGAAGAATGCCGAGAATGCTTTGAAACAACCTTTTACATCATATGCAGGTGCTACTTCTAATGAACCTAAGAAACACACGTCTAACTTTCGTAGGCTGGAGTCTAGCAAGAAATCGAATGGTGTGGATCTTAATGTCCCTATGAAAGTGGTTGAAGAGGTGAATACTATGTATGAGAATACTCTCTATGGTTATTTCCTTGGTAAACACCTTTCCCGTTGTTGATTATTATGTACGTAATGTGTGGGTTAAGTATGGTATACAGAAGGTTATGATGAATGCCAAGGGGTTCTTCTTCTTTAAGTTTAATTCGAAGAAAGGCGTTGATGATGTCCTTGAAAATGGTCTGTGGTTGATTCGAAATGTCTCTATTATTCTTAAACCATGGACCTTGAACACCAATTTACTTAAAAAAGATTTGACTAACATTCCGGTGTGGGTTAAATTCCATGATATTCCTCTTGCTATATTTTCTGATGACGGTCTTAGTCTTCTTACTACATTGATTGGTACGCCGAAAATGTTAGATGCTTATACTAGCCAAATGTTCAAGGAATCATGGGGCCGCAGTAGTTTTTCTAGGTGTATGATTGAAATTCAGGCGGATGAGGTACTTAGGGAAAGCCTAACTGTTGAAATACCCCTACTTGATGGGTCGGGTTCGACTATTGAGAAGATACGGGTTGAATACGAGTGGAAACCACCTCGATGTGATACATGTAAGATCTTTGGTCATACTCTTGTTGATTGTCCAAAATCTGTTTTACCCCCTATCCAGCCTACTAAGAGTGTTAATGATGGGTTCCAAACTGTCAACAACAAGAAGAAGGGTAAGCAAGGTGGTCCAACTGTTCCGGGTCAAGGAGGGTTTATAAAACCTGTTGTGGTTAAGAAGTTTCAATATCAACCCAAGAAGCCTCCGTCTGAACCTAAGAAAGTGGATGTCACAAAGAAAAAGGCCGCTGATGCGCCTAGTACGAGTGGAACGAAGGTAGCTACATCTAATCAGTTTGACGCCCTTAGAATGGATGATACTGATGATTTTGGTATTGCTACTAAGAAAGTGAATAAGGCTGTGGATGCTGGTAGCACAATGGAAGAAAAAAAGAATGAGTCTCCAAAGACTAGTAATACATTGCAAGAACCGCTTGTATCACAAGAACCACTTGTGAGTGATTCAATGGGAACTAAGGAGGTTGATTCTACTCCTATAGTTGAGAAAATTGGGGAGCTTGAAAAGCTACTTATTGATGGGAAAGCTACTATTGTGGATGATGATGGTCATCCTATTAAAAAGGTTGATTATTCGGGTAATAATAAGGATTCTCCGTCTACTTCTACTTCTAAAAGGGTTAACCCATTCTTTAAGGTGGGAGAGATTGTTGATTCCGACAGTGATGAAGAGGAGGCTGTGAACAACTTTGATGAGATCATGAACCTATTTGGTGGTGGTCATGATCGTGAAGATATATGATTATGATGACTATGCGGATCAGGTGTATGATCTTCCAGGGAATTTGGATGCTTTATATGGTATTGTATCAAGCTCCAAGGCCTTGGTAGAAAGTAATCTTGTTTTCATAGGAGTCTAATGTTATCATTTGAGTAGTGGTTTATTTTCTTGTTTAGAGAATAGGAAGTATCTTGTTACGTAAGCTTTTTCGCCTATGTAACGGGCTGAGATATGGGATTCACTCATATCCTTTGTACTTAAACATTTTTTGGAGAAATATATTTACCGGGTCTTTTGACCTTTTTACCCAAAAAGTTTGTATTAGTTTTAAGTTTTCAAGATTCATTAATTACTTTTAAGTTTGCAAGATTTTGAATTTTCATAAAATGGGATACATTTATTGTATGTAGTATAGATGCCAGACATTTCAATTAGTTACAATTTTTTTAGAAATAGTTATGCTTGCAAAAAAAAGTAAAAATGCACCAAATTATAAGTAAACCATGTTACACTTAATCAAACTACAACATAAATTGTTATAACCAAGAATCACTATTCAGGAGGTCGGGGATGCTCGAAATAAAGGTTAAACATGGTATATTAGATTAAAGAATTGGGGGAAGATGTGTGTGTTTTCTAGAGAGAGAAAGAAGGAAAACACACACACTTCTTATTACAAATGAACATCCAACCTCTCCTAGTTGCCACTAGGAGAGTATATATACTACTAAACACACTAAACTATGTCTTATTGACAAGACAAGTCCTTGTGCTTATTACTAATGCAATTTCCAACAATATTGACGCCCTTAGAATGGATGATACTGATGATTTTGGTATTGCTACTAAGAAAGTGAATAAGGCTGTGGATGCTGGTAGCACAATGGAAGGAAAAAAGAATGAGTCTCCAAAGACTAGTAATACATTGCAAGAACCGCTTGTATCACAAGAACCACTTGTGAGTGATTCAATGGGAACTAAGGAGGTTGATTCTACTCCTATAGTTGAGAAAATTGGGGAGCTTGAAAAGCTACTTATTGATGGGAAAGCTACTATTGTGGATGATGATGGTCATCCTATTAAAAAGGTTGATTATTCGGGTAATAATAAGGATTCTCCGTCTACTTCTACTTCTAAATGGGTTAACCCATTCTTTAAGGTGGGAGAGATTGTTGATTCCGACAGTGATGAAGAGGAGGTTGTGAACAACTTTGATGAGATCATGAACCTATTTGGTGGTGGTCATGATCGTGAAGATATATGATTATGATGACTATGCGGATCAGGTGTATGATCTTTCAGGGAATTTGGATGCTTTATATGGTATTGTATCAAGCTCCAAGGCCTTGGTAGAAAGTAATCTTGTTTTCATAGGAGTCTAATGTTATCATTTGAGTAGTGGTTTATTTTCTTGTTTAGAGAATAGGAAGTATCTTGTTACGTAAGCTTTTTCGCCTATGTAACGGGCTGAGATATGAGATTCACCCATATCCTTTGTACTTAAACATTTTTTGGAGTAATATATTTACCGGGTCTTTTGACCTTTTTACCCAAAAAGTTTGTATTAGTTTTAAGTTTTCAAGATTCATTAATTAGTTTTAAGTTTTCAAGATTTTGAATTTTCATAAAATGGGATACATTTATTGTATGTAGTATAGATGCCAGACATTTCAATTAGTTACCATTTTTTTAGAAATAGTTATGCTTGCAAAAAAAGTAAAAATGCACCAAATTATAAGTAAACCATGTTACACTTAATCAAACTACAACATAAATTTTGTTCAAAGAGGGAAAAAAAGTACAACATAAATAAGGTTGAAAATTAGTTAAGATTTAGGTTGGGAAGTTGCATAACCTTTTAAGAAATTACAGTGTTGCTCCGGTTCGAGCACCTGATCACGTCTAGGTAAAAACCAAAGCATTTGCGCTAGCCACTCCTAATGGTTATCATTGTCCCTTTAATCTGTTTAGAAGAAATTATTTTCTTATGTTTAACCAAATTAAATGCCGCCTTAAAAAAGAAAAAAAAAATGTACATACACACAATTGTCTTTACTTTCCTATAAGATGACCTTCTATCTTAATATTTCAACCAAAGACAAATACATTTTGTGTATCATAGTAGATTATTGCCCTAAAAAATTGAAGTTAATCAAAATTATGATAAAAGTATAATATCATACTGAATGCAATTTAAATTCCGAACGTTTTTTTTAAAGAAAGTTTGTTCAAAACAAAAATCTCACTAGCAAAAAAAGACTAATATGATGATTTTGATTGTAGTCTCGGTTTCCTCCTTAGTCTTTACATATATTTTCTTTGGGTAACAAGGTTACCTCGGTAAAATATTATTACTCCAGAAAAAACAATTAAGTACAACGGGCACTAGTCAATTTTACCACGCATATTAATGTCATATGCGTTAGCATACTTTATTTGGGCACCAATCAAACGATATGATAGTTATTAAAGTTATCATCATTATAAGAGTGTTTATCACAGGTGTCATCTTTCCATTGCTCAATCATAGTCTGTACATATATGGTGTTATCTACGACCGTAAATCTATGGATAGCTAAAGAGAGTAAAATTAAACTTACTTTCTAATGTTCTTACTAATCGGCGAAGCGAATTACGAGTCATCAACTAGGATACGTATCTAACTATGTTAATGGCCACGCTGCAAGTACCCCCACATTTTCACTAAAAGTAGTGAAGGAGAATATATACGAACCGAAAAGACATTAAATTTCAACATATGAAAATTGAGGTAGTCTCAAGTGTTACCAAGGACCACAAGCGACTAGAGCGAATATATTGATCGACTTTTCAAAGCCTCATATGTGGCACCTGGCCAATGGGCAATGTAAATGTTAGCCATCAACGTTTTCTTTTATGATTTTATTGTTTGACTTTATTCGAAGGAACTTTCCAATAGTTGGATTATTGGTTTGAATATTATATATTCTCTTCTTTTATACTTTGGTTGAGCTACAAGGTTAAGATATATCTGTTCTTTCTATCATGGATGATCAGCATAAACTTAAATCTCAATTACGAATAAGATATTCAGATTTAGAAAGTTTAAAATGAACCGAACGTGCTTATTTGGCCTTTTCTAGGTCTAAACGAGTTCGACTATGTATTCCATTGTTTAAATAAGTTGTGATAGCGCCTAGATATTCTCTTGATTTAGTCAAAGCATCCTTCAACTCCTACATATGACAAGAAATGGTTATGACCAACTAATTGGCGGGATTTAAATCAATCGCCAAATAACCTCAAACCGGATAAAACCCTCTCTTTACCGAAAATTGTTATGGCCACTTCATGTTTGTTCTATACATTAGCATTTTGTTGACCTCATAGCTAGTTGTTGTGTTTGTCCTTTGTACTCTCCGTATACATCTTTTTTTACAACTTGTAAAAATGACATGTAATGGATCATCTAACATGCACCCCTACTTTCTTATGGTATGCTTACTTGTATTGTAAATGTTAGTTTTTCTTTATATGTAATTAGTACTTGACTCGTGAATGTAAAAGCCAACATTTAAATACTTATGATAGGTGCTAAATAAAATCATCAGCAATCTTTTTTACTAAGCTTGAGATATTACGATTACCAATTCGTTAAAAAATCATTTAAACTAATATCGAGACAGTACGTAAGTGTACCAAAGAGAGAAGCTTCGCCGTAAAAACATAAGTTAAAAACAGTGTGTAAGAAGACAATATTGTCATGAAATAAATGACTTACGAGTGATTAGAAAAAACAAGACGACAATTGCTGCCTTCATTCCACCATACATGGATCTTCATTTCCGGATGCATTGCTACTTTGTAACCACATTCATTAATTATAACTTGTACCATGTATACGTAATAAATTATATACTAATCTATGATGCACGAGTGTTCCATATTTTATCAACAAAACTAATTATTGGTACACTTTCATAGATCTCAGAACGAAACATCGTAGAAATGCACATATACTGATGATCTTTCCAGTTACGTTACATGTATCAATATTTAATTTCCCAAGAGATTTATTGTTTATGGAGTAATGTTTATGCAACTTCTACGTACTTATTAGAGAGCTAAGTATGCACGCCTATGGGTATATTGTCAGACTATCTTTTATCTTATAACATTCTTATAATACACAATAAAGGCACACACTCTTCCTCGTATAAAACACCTATAACACTCGTTATTTATTTTACACTAAAAAAAAGAGAAAACCAGATAGCACTCGTAATGGCCTTGACACGGCATTTATAATGCAAAGCCACATCGCGCAAATAGCGGCGCCATAGCACTAAAACACCTATAACAATGGAGCAATAACGATGCACACCGGGCAGTCTTACTATTGCCTAAGTGATTTGTGTACTGCCATTCAACCTTGAGATACATCACATGATATAATTGCTTCATCCGGCAAAATTAATTTTCATAACGGTAATCACTGTCAAGAGAGTATTGGTGTTATTTTTATTACTTCTTATTAATAAAACATTTGCTGCTATTCCCTTGATGCACACTAACTAGGTAATATTAATGCACAAAACATAAGTATAAAATTTTAGCTCATGACAATTTAATATTTGTTACGAAGACTTGCAAGTAATAACCATACTTTAGGGCAATATATATGTCAACCTAAATTTTGTAAAAATTGATAGTACGAAATTCTTTTTTTCTATGAATATAAAACAACTGTTTTGACCCTAATCATAGGTGACATCAATAGACACAAAAGATGAAAGTAGACATAAAAGGGAGCATGGAGAGAATAAAATAATGAGGGGTTGAGGTGATGTTTTTCCATTTTATAGAACATAAAGGGGTCGTTTGTGCTGAAAACATCGCAGGTATTTGTCTCCTAAAGGTTTTGCTTGTGTTTTGAGAAAGGTTGATTTGCTGGTACTTAAATAGACAAACATATATTTACATGTTTTTTAGTCTTCCCCAGTTTTTGTCCTCCAAATATCCAATGTGTCATAATACTATCTTTATACATATACATAAAGAAAGAGAGAGAGAGAAAAAAACCCTTACCAACCTTCATCGATTTTTCTCTTCTCCACCAAAATCCTTTGTTTTCTTGCATCGATTTGTAGGTGAATTGATCTAGCATTCTTGTTTTATCATTAATCTTATCAAATTCATTGCTGTAATTCACTTGTTCCTTGGATTTTGGTTTATCGATTTTTTAGGGTTTATAGAATCGGATTTTTATCTAAACTGACTTTAGGATTTGTGATCCTTGATATTATTTGCTGTTCCTAAGTAGGTTTGCAACCCTTATAATCCTCTTTGTATCGATTCTATCATTATTATGTCGAGTATTATGGGTGTTGGTTAGAGATTTGGGTGGTGTTCGTTTGAAACCCTAACTTTTTAGTTAGGGTTTACCAATTGGTTGTTAGTTTCTTGTTATTGCTGGTCGTGGGTTTGAGAGATGAATAAAGGGTTGTTCAATACTAAGAAGGGTGGTAATGTTGCAAGTGTTAATGTTGATAATTTGGGTGCTGGTACGGTAAGTGAACATGTTCCTGAACAGGTGAAGCCGGTTTCACCTGAGAATGTTGAGGCAGTTAATACGGTTGCATTGGATATGGCTGATGGAGTTACTAATGTAGCTGGTAATGTGGATGGCGCTACACAGCCTAATGTGGAGCAATTGCTAGCCAATGCGCATAGGAGTTTTGATGAGGCCATGAATAAAATTCAATGTGACAGTGTTGCTAATACTCCTCCTTCGAGTTTTAGTGGCACTAATGAGGATATGAATAAGAGTGAAACTTCTGGTCCTAATGTTCACAAGGCTGCTATTGCTAGTGGTACTGGAGTGAAGTCGGTTACTTACGCGGGTGCTACTTCTAATGAACCTCAGAAAAACGCGTCTAATTTTCGGAGGTTGGAATGTAGCAAGAAGAAGGATAATGTTGACCTTTCAGTTCCAATGAAAGTCGTGGAGGAGGTGAACACGAGGTTTGAAAACACTCTTTATGGCTACTTCCTTGGTCAACGCCTTGCGTTCCCTGTTGTTGATTACTATGTACGCAATGCATGGGCAAAGTTTGGTGTGCAAAGAGTAATGATGAATGCAAAGGGGTTCTTCTTCTTTAAGTTCAATTCGAAGAAGGGTGTAGATGATGTGCTTGAAAATGGTCCTTGGTTGATCAGAAATGTTCCTATTATTCTTAAACCATGGAATTTGAACACTAATCTACTTAAGGAGGATCAAGCACACACTCTTCCTCGTATAACACAAGTTATAGGATTACGAGACACCCACATTTGTTATTTATTTTACACTAAAAAAAAAAGAGAAAACCAGATAGCACTCGTAATGGCCTTGTCACGGCATTTATAATGCAAAGCCACATCGCGCAAATAGCGGCGCCATAGCACTAAAACACCTATAACAATGGAGCAATAACGATGCACACCGGGCAGTCTTACTATTGCCTAAGTGATTTGTATACTGCCATTCAACCTTGAGATACATCACATGATATAATTGCTTCATCCGGCAAAATTAATTTTCATAACGCTAATCACTGTCAAGAGAGTATTGGTGTTATTTTTATTACTTCTTATTAATAAAACATTTGCTGCTATTCCCTTGATGCACTCTAGCTAGGTAATATTAATGCACAAAACATAAGTATAAAATTTTAGCTCATGACAATTTAATATTTGTTACGAAGACTTGCAAGTAATAACCATACTTTAGGGCAATATATATGTCAACCTAAATTTTGTAAAAATTGATAGTACGAAATTTTTTTTTTTTTTTTTTTTTTTTTTTA
>LBNU01023545.1:88739-100005 GCA_014162995.1 Artemisia annua
TGATTTTAAGGTCCAAGGCAAGTCGAGGAAGTAATATGCGATGTTGATTCGTGCATGTTTTTTCTTTCATGGTTGTTCTAGTTTTTCGTAGCTAGTTGATCATTTATGGCATGTCATAAATGTTCTAGTGGTTGTGCAAGCGGTTGCTTGAGGTTAATGTGGTACTTCAGCCACATTCCATTGTACTTTAAACGTTTATTTGGTTAATATATTTTACCAGGGTGGAGATCCCTTTACCCAAAAAAAAAAAAAATTCTTTTTTTCTATGAATATAAAACAACTGTTTTGACCCTAATCATAGGTGACATCAATAGACACAAAAGATGAAAGTAGACATAAAAGGGAGCATGGAGAGAATAAAATAATGAGGGGTTGAGGTGATGTTTTTCCATTTTATAGAACATAAAGGGGTCGTTTGTGCTGAAAACATCGCAGGTATTTGTCTCCTAAAGGTTTTGCTTGTGTTTTGAGAAAGGTTGATTTGCTGGTACTTAAATAGACAAACATATATTTACATGTTTTTTTAGTCTTCCCCAGTTTTTGTCCTCCAAATATCCAATGTGTCATAATACTATCTTTATACATATACATAAAGAAAGAGAGATTGGTACATAAGTAATGTTCATTGGCAAGAGAACTACTGTAGTAAATATAGTACAAACAATTGTTTTAGTTATTTGACCTTAACCATGATTGCCTGATTGGAAAGACTTTACAACTAAATATACCTATGTTACTTTTATGTATCTAGTCAATGAGTTATGATACTTCACAATATCTCTTCATGGATTGTTCGATTGCTTAGAACTTATGGTCTATGATCACTTCTTAGTGGGGTTTGACCGACTACCCAAAACTTCTTTGCAATCTAATTTTGTGGGCCGACAATGAGAACCTCATTTCCTTGGCAAAAAATTGTTTTGATGTGGTTATTCAAGCAACGACGTGGACAATATATATGGAGATATAGGAATCGTGTGTGTTTTGATCCAAAACCGCATCGTAAGGATACTTTAGGTGATGAAATAAAAATTATGCCACACTCTTGGCTGCGTCATAGGTGCAAAAATATATCCGCCCTCAATTGGTTTGATTGGATCTCTCCAAAATTAGCTTGTACAAATATCATGTAATATTTTACTCCTAGCTTCTTTCCAGCTTAATAAATTTGCCGTTTCCAAAATTAAGTTATGATAAATGATTATGATTTATAAGTTTAAATAACATTAAGGTGAAAGAAAGTGATTGGCGACATTGTTTGTAGATTGAAGCATATGAAACTTAACCTAGCTCGATGGCTCAATTGGATAAAAAAAAATGATGCAATTGTTATGGCTATGAAAGAGTAGTCGTGTAGACACCACTAGGTTAATTTATATAAGAATAGTATAAGCAATCACTGAATCATCACATACATATTAAGCTGCACTTATAAGTGTATATATGGATAAATGAAGAAATTGAATATAAAAGAAACTACAATAATATATTCTTGCTTGTTCTTGAACTATATACAAGCGACTACATTGATTTCTATAGTTGGCTCTAATGAATTCATAAGAAAATTAGCCATCAAATACATGCCAGGAACAATCTCTCTACGATTGTATGTTATAGCTTCCCTTGCCTTAAGTCCTTAACCTGACCTTCAAGGGCTCGCCACCTAGACTTTTAATCTTAGATTGTAGCTGTTCGATTGTCCTCGATCTCATTCTAACTGTTTTTTTAATAGAAAAACTACATTATCTTATAGTTTTCAGCAACCCGACTAGTTTTCCGCAACCATCCATGATACAGATATAAACTGAAATATTGAGAAGTGATTGATTTAATTAATGAGCTCACAATCAAGGAACTGACATATTGAATCAAACCAAACGACTTGAATTTTTCCATCTATGTAGCACAAACATATGTAACCATGAAACTTGAGACAGCTGGGCTATGGGCCATTAATGTAGCCCCTTAATAATTTTTTATGGGCTTTAAAGAATACAATTAATGAGATTTGTGTTAGTCACACTCACTTCTCATAATGGGCTTTAGGGCTTATCTAATATGAAGTGAATTGACTGGTTGGTTTATATGTTAGACTGTTAGGAATCGGAATTTTCACTATTATTCTACAACCAAATCCTTTTGTCAGTGGTTCGAATCCACTTCTAAGCGGGCCAAGGGTCGAATGACCGGGAGAAGCCCCTCGTAGGCCAGGTGAGGGGTAGGTACTACGGCATATAATCAAGATCGACATATATAAAAGTTGACTGGATTTTATATACAGTAGTCAATAAGATCAATAATTCATAAAATCAAATTATTGGAAAAGATAAAAAAGGTAGGCATGGTGGGACCCATATTGTTTGTTTGTAGTAGAGAAGTAATTATATACAGTATATAGAAGTGGCAAGGGGTTGGTCCTGCTTTCCAATGGAAGACCCATAAAAATGTAAAATGACTTTTGAACCTATCACCCTCCAAGTTTTGTCCTTTTTATGTCCTACCCCCTATACTTTTTCTTACTTTTCAATTAATTCTGTGCTGCCTTGCCTACTATACTGCTCTCTCTGCTCTGCTGGCTGCTCTTTTTAACGCTAACCTACTTCTATTTCTTGCTGTTTTTAAAAAATAATCTCTAGTGTATACAATATCCGGCATCAAATGCCGTATTAGTAAGTCACTTGATATACTACTCATTAGAGTTACATGGTTCAAACATAACAAGATACACATTTGGATGTAACTGCTCGCCTCACTAACCAATATACATTGTAAGTTCAGCCGTAAGAAAAACCGTAGAATGTCTAAATTTTTAGCGAACATGTAAACGAGGTCTAGAGAATAAAGAATACTTCATACATGCATGCAAAGTTGCAAACATATAATTAATGAGGTCTAGATTTGAGAAAACACTTTACATACAATCATACATACTTATATAAGAGACTAGCTAGATAAATAACTTTGTATATAATGAAATAACAGATTTTCTGGGATTTACTGAAGTTATTATTTATGCGAGAAAAACAATACGGAGTAAAGGAAAGGTGGAGTAGCAGGCTTTATACAATGAGCCTTCAAAACAGCAAACGTACATACATTACATCCAAGTATGCATGCATGTCAATGCTGATGCCTGATCGATGCCACTTTCATATAAATATATCAATAAACTACTATTATATTTCCATTGTGAAAACCATTATTATCCATCATTTTGTATTTTAGTTTGATTTTAAACATACTATGGAGCATTCAATAAAGTATTATCATCTATTGTTGTAAGATTAGATGATGATTAAGTTTGTCAATAATTTAAGGTACTATTTCGCCTACTGTTCAACAATTCTTTACTTCGAATAGAACGATTCGGATTTTGGTAATAGAATTGGGAACATGGATAAACTGGCGAGTGCAACTATTAATTCATTTGACAGTCCAAGTACTACATCTCTCGTTGAAAAGATTAATAATCTAAAAAGTTAAGTAATTTAGGGCAAGCTTGGGTGATAATGGGAAGCCGCTTCCTATGCAAAAGGAGGCTAATGTGGGACATGTGGGAAACAATGAAAGCATCCCTAGCTCGTCAAATGTTGCTCTTTCAATTATTTCGAATAGCACACCTGACATGGTTAAATATGTAAAAAAAGGTAGGTAATCCGTTTTCTAATTTTGGAAATTTGGTTATTTCGGATAGTGATAGTGGTGATGATGAAGTTCTTGACGACTACAATGAAACTACTAGTTATATAGCATTTGAAGGTGCCAAAAGTGGTAGTGGCGGGAGAATGAAGATCGAGCTTATATGAACAATGAAATTATGATGATGATACATTTGATGACTATGGTTTGACTAGTGCCCAAATGAAGTATGCTAACGCATATGACATTAATCTTCGTGGTCAAATTGGATAGGTGTTTATTTTATTTTGAATAAGTATGACATGACATTTCATATACTAGTTTAGGTCTTAAGCATTGTACATGCGTTTGATTTGACTTTTTTTGGGCTGAGGTGTGAGACTCACCCACACCCGTTGTACTTAATTGTTTTTTTATTTAATAATATTTTACCGAGATAGCCCTTTTACCCAAAGATGATACTCCTATGCATGGGGTCGTATTAATAAAATTACATTTATCATAGTTTTAATTTAATTTCATTATATTTTATATGTAATATACTTTTATCTGTTCTGAGGGTATCACCACAGCTTGAGCGCGATCCATTTATGTAATCTTGTTGTTCTAGCCATTTAGCGCGATCCATTTAAGTAATCTTGTTGTTCTAACCATTTGTTTAACCTGAGTAACACGTTTATACAAAATCCGCAAAATGGGTGGAAAGGTCAAACATGTTATTATTAGGTTGTATACATGTCAAATGCGCGTGTCCTAGAAAAATACACTTTTGTTAAACAAGTTTGGTGAGTCAACCCACTTAGACCTAATCCAAACTAATTCATTTGTGTGATATGTTTTGTGTCATGTCAGGAATTGTCATGCAACACAAGGCTAAACTAAAGCCGAATAGTAGAAGCAAATGCCGTCCTGATCGATAACACGAAGTGCTGACCTCGATCAATATCATTGGCGACCTAAAACATGGTTCGAAAGATCCATGTTCGAAAGATACATGGACAAATAGTTTAACAAAACATAATTGTAGGCGAATTGACTATTGATTAGTTATTTATTTATTTACGTTGTTTTTTAAAGTTAAGAAGAGAAAAGTGATATATCCATAATATATTAGTCGTAGTCAAATGCCCCACATTTCCTATCTTCTTGTTCTTTTTATATGTATTTTATTTGTCCTGTAGGTTGGAAGGAAGTACAACCATTTGTTTGTTTACGATTAATTATTGATCAGAAAATTCATTTTTATCTTGAAAGTAAAAGAAAAACACATGTTACTTCACATCAAACAAAAGGAAATATTAGGAATGTACTTTGGGAGCATCCATTAATAATGTCTCATATAGAAATTTGACTTTCTATCAACTACCCATGCTTGTCTCTCTTAGAACACCTAACCAGTGTGTTTTTGAATCTGCCATTTTCATGGTCTATAAAGCCCCAACACACATTTTTTTAACTTTTTTCATTCAACGACATGCAAACACAATTAATATTGTATAGGAATTACACAGTAAATTATAACCCCACAAGCATGTGGATCATCATCAATGACTGCACTATATCTTTAAGCCACCACTCCATTTTCTTCACTAAAAATAAAAGAACAAAAAAAATCAATTGTCGCATTTCTGATAGCAATTATGTATAGCACAAACTGTTTTGTTTAATTTTAATGCATGAAACCTTTGAAAATTAATATATATTTATTGCAAGAAAACAGCACATGTTAAGAAACATGGATTAGATGATAACGGTATAAATCTAAACGTTGATTGTAAAACCGCCTCGAAACATCATTTGGAAATACTAGAACTGATTGTTTTGATCCGAAAAAACCTAGAAAATATACACTCGGTGGGAGATAAAAATGCTTTCTTTTATTGAGATTACATATAGTATATCAACTTTTTGTTAGGTGTATAATGTTCACGGTCTCTAATGCTTAGGTTTTTTTAACGGCAATTTTTATAGAACTAGCAAGAAGCTAGAAACAAATTACAAGGTGGATGAACAAGCATTACAAGGATTATCAAACCATACTATCCAATTCATAGAAGCTTTCTTAAGTCTGTTAGAGATCCAAACAAATGAGTAAGCTCTTTTCGTTTTCGCTTTGAGGAGAAGACAACGTTGTTCCTAAACTTCCAAAGGAACCATAGGGTGGTTTGCACCACCACATCAAATACCTTTAAGAGCTATTTCCGTAAACAACGATGCTTTCTTAAGTCTATTAGAGATCCAAACAACGGTCTAATGCTTAATACATAAACAACAAGGTATTTCCGTAAGAAATAATACTAATGAAAGAACAAACGCATCGCTTATAACATAGCTTTCATATCTTTGCGACACTTTCTAAGGATTCTTTTTAATTTGAGATTGAGTATAATATATCAAGTGTGATCAGTTAGGTGTATCATGTCCATGGATTCTAATGCTTAATACATAACCAATTAATGAGCATCAAGATGTAGTAGCTACCTAAGACACGATTAAGAAAATGAATGTAGTTACGAATATATGGAAAAGTGAGCTAAAAAATCAAGAAAGTTGACTAAATAAGGTAACTGTGAGCATTACCAATCCTTTGGGTCTTATGCATATAGGAGGAAAAAAAACATAGAAATGCGTGAAATTAGCTACTGTATATGGAACCATCTAAACTAGCCGACTTCGTTTCAAAATAAATAGGGATCCCAGAAAACATTACGATTATTTTGTATATCAGGTGTCTGATTTTCATTCCATTAGAGTAGAGGATGCATTTAGGGTTTTCCCATAACACATTAGTTCACGTTAGTATTTGCTACTTTAGGTTTTGTTAACGACGGTCTTACAAATTGTGTTTAAAATGTATGTTTTATCCAATCACAATCAAGTGAATTTTGTATCCACTTTCTTCATAATTGTTATTTAATTAGAATCATTCATAAATGTTATTATAATGAAAATTATTGTCTGAGTCGTGGTCTCCACGGTCTTCCGAGCTATCGTTAGCAAAACTCACTATTTTTTTCTTCTTTACAAACTAGCAGCAAGAACATGCCCAAAAGGGAAAAGGTTTGGCTTTTGCCGAGCCTCAAAAGGCTTCAAAATGCGTTTTTAGGGTGACAAACATTGCACCCTTATGTCTTCAATAATGAATTAGTCATTCCATTGCGTTTTTAGGCATGTTAAAGCTATGGAATACTCCGTAAAATATATGTGCTTTAGTGAGAGATACGACTATACACCCAAAATTTGTTTATACACAAAGTGCATGTTATTATGATTTATTATATCGTGCTATACTTAGGGTGTTTCAATTTAGGTTACCTATAAACACCTTTATAATTATTCTTTCACAAATAACTACTCTTTAATGAGACGATGAATTACCTAGCGAATGACCAACCCGTGATGTGCAAAAGATGACAAAAGTTAAGGTGATAAAAAAATGGTTTAATTAGTAGACTGTTTCCATATTCAATATTTCATATAGTAGACTGTCAACTGCAAAATGTTTATGCTGAGTTTGGATCTTCTCTCTGTGTATGTAAGAGGGCGAGAGTTTGAATGGTCATGTCATTTAAAGGTACACCTTTTTTGTTCATGTCTTCTTAGGGACACAATTATTTTCAGTATTTTACTTTCCACACCTTCATTTTTAGAAATCTTTTATGTTAATATTGATATTTTTAGCTAACTCCTATGAATACGATTACCATTTACGAGTATTATTTATCAGTGGTATATACCTCATTTTGTCACATTGATAGAAAAACTGAAATTAGCATCGCAAAATTTACCGATAAAAGTGATATCGCCATGTAAACTGGTGGAATCTGGTACTTCTTTTACGTCTGATAAAAGTGATATCGCCCATGTAACTGTGAACACGGATAACTGTGGTGCTGGATCATTTCCTAGCCGATCCGAGGCTCTTGGTTGTTTAGCAACAAATGAGTAAGCATTGCTACCCGTTTACATAATTTAATTATCAAATAAATATGTTAAAAAACCTTAGCATGTACGATCAAAGTTTTTTTTACCTATACTCAGTTAACTTTTTTATAAAATAACAAAGTATGCATCACATGTTAATTATGAGAGAGAGAAAAGATTAGTAATGATGACTACTGTAAGAAACCCTAAAGAGGCGGAGACGGAGGGTGGGGATCAATAGTGCTTAATGTCCGGGGGCACAACTAGCAAATCTTTAAACTTTTCTTTCATAAAACTCTAATATTTAATTCTTTTGGCAAAGTGATTTAATTACAATATTTAATTACTTTCAAAGCTACTTTCTTTACTGCAAGTACACTGAATTTTGTACGATACATTTGGGATCGTCAATTGAAAATCTCAAGGTTAAATGTTTTATTTTGATGTCAAAGTTGATAAGACCAAGATTCATTCACAGCCTTCAACTTAAAACAGTAACTGAAAAATATGTATATACAAGTATTTTTTAAGAATGCATGCAAACCAAGATGTCTTCCATGAATACATTTGACAATGCAACTGAACTTAATTATGTACTCACTTGAAACACATCTACAAAGTATATATTTGAGTTTGAGTGAAGATGAAATTAATATATGAGATAAACATTAAATGGGAAAGTAGTTATTAATTAGTTAATAAAAATAAATTCAGAAGAAAGCAACAGATGACTAATGCGAGTAAATTGAGATATATGTGATCCCATGCACACGTCCCTTTCTGGCTCCTATCCCCCACATATCTCTGCTTCTAGACTTGTGATATATTTATATACATACATACATACACATGTTTCAATGTACATATGTCGTATATTGGATATCACAGTCCTTTCCTTACAAAACGGGTACCTGCTCAAACGGAAAACTTGTATGCAATCTAAACCACTAATGAAATGTTACATCATCTATCTATACATGCTACAATTCTCTTGGCAAATCATCAAGAATGTAGCATAATTTGTCTTATGTTAGTATATTGTTTGCGAATGATACTTTGCAAACATAATAACTATAATGCCAACTGGAATCATATTAGCTGTTGTTTGCATTTAGTTAACGCGTATATGTATAATTGTTACGAGATTGGCTAGAGTTTCTGAAAACACGGGTACACAATTTGGCTTGAGAAAACTGAGTGTCTTAAACGAAAAAGGACCACTTAAATCGACTTGTTCCATCAATCTTATTGCTAATGTGCAATGGTCTTACTTTACGTACGAAATTTGGAAGTTCACACGCGTTTTAATGAACGTACTTGTTTGTTTTTTGGAATATAAAGTAGGATAATTTTAGTATTGCCTGCCCATTCAGCATTTTGTTGATGCAAAGATTCTTTCATACTACTCACAAACCAATTGCTCTTTTAGCTAGTTTGAAATTATAAGTTCCTACGTACTCCTGTGGGTGAAGATGACTAGTTTCATACACTACACCTAAGTCAAGGGAGTTTCCTAGCAAGGCTACTGCGTACTCCTGTGGGTGGGGATGACATATATGGACATGGGGTATATAGTGGCAATTTAGTGTACTAGTCAAAACAAGGTGTGATGAGAGTTTCATGATGCTTGTAGATAACACTAGATTTTATTTACATTCTAGAACAATTGGTGCACACAAAATCCGTGAATCAAATAGCATCTAAGTACACACATATTTCACATTTGATTTGTCCTTAACTAATGGCAATTCAATTTTGTTAGCCAAGTATTGTTTTTCTTAAAGCGGTTTTCAATATAACACTCTAGCAAGTTTTCTTTTGGTAAAGGGCTTCCACCCGGCAAAATATATTACTCCAAAAAACAGTTAAGTACAATGAAATATGACTGAGATACCACAGTAACCTCAAGCAACTGCTTGAACAACTACTAAATCATTCATGAAAGGCCATAAATGATCCAACTAGCTACTTACAACTAGAAAATCAAAACAAAACCAAGCAAGAAACAACCTACCAAGTGTTTTGAAGCAACCTAAACCTATCAAGTGTTTTGAAGCAATCTACTACGAGTGTTTCGCAACAGTGCATTTATATTGGTGATAGTGGTGATAAGGCTTCTAATGCTACAAGTGAGTCTGTTAAGACATGTTTTGGGGCTGCTTTTCCAGGGGTAGAATCGTTGGAAATTTTAGTTAAATATGGTCATACCACCATTAATGCCTTGAAACATCCTCTACATATGACTGGTCCTGATGTGAACACTACAAGTGTTTTGAAGCAACCTCAACCTAATGTGGCTGCTAGTGGGAATTTGGTTTCCTATCCGGGTGCTACATCTAATGATCCTAAGAAACGAATGTCTAACTTTCGTAGATTAGAGTGTAGCAATAAATCCAATGGGGTTGATCTTTCCGTCCCTATGAAAGTGGTTGAAGAGGTAAACTCGGATGAATGATAACTTTAGCAAAAATTAAAAAGAGATTCCCCTCTTGGCGATTTTTTTTCCCTACCATCTTTTCTATCGTTCCTCAATTCTGTCTTTTTTCTTGAATTCTTTGCATCGATCTGGTGTGGATTACTTATTAACTTCATTGTTAATTCGTTTCTAGATTGGATTCGTGTATTGTTTCTCAAGATTTAGATAATTTTTGTAGAATCGATTTGTTAGGGTTTACATAAAATCGTTTTTTTTTCAAACCGACTTTAGGATTTAGTGATTGATTATTCTTTATCCTTAGTCGGTTATCGCACCTATTAAAGCTTCACTGATCCGAATTCTTTCTTATAGGTGTGTTCATGATGGGTGTTGGTTAGGTTCTGGTCGTTAATGGTTAAACCCTAACTTTTCATAAGTTAAGGTTTTTTGTCGCTTTGTTTCTCTATTGTGAATGCGTTTCGCTGGTTGATTTTACTAGGTTGGGGTGATTTGTTTCGACAGGTTGAGGGTTAAAGAGGGATGAAAAAAGGTTTCTTCAACAAGAATAGTGCTCGTAAGGGCACTAGAGATGCGGGGTCTTCTCCTAGTTTGGCCGATCAAACTAGTGGTTCGCAAACTATTGATGCAACTGATTCTATTGCTCTTCAAGCTACAGGTTCGAATGAGCATGTTAGTAAATCTGATGGATCATTGCTTGATAAAGTGAAGCTGGTTTCACTTGACGCGTTTGCTAATGTTGTTCAGCCTAATGTGGAACAATTGATTGCTAATGCGCATAAGAATTTTGAGGAAGCTATGGATAAAATTCAAAGTGAGATTGTTGCTAATGAAGTTAATGCAACAAATACTCCTCCTTCGAGCTTTAGTGCTGCTATGCAAACTCAGAAGTTTGGGACTAATGAGAATACGAATAAGAGTGCACCTTCTGGTCCTAATGCTCCCAAGGTTGATACTAATTGTGGTACTGGTGTGAAGTCGATTTCTTACGCGGGTGCTACTTCTAATGAACCTCAGAAACATGCGTCTAACTTTCGGAGGTTGGAATGTAGCAAAAAGAAGGATGATGTTGACATTTCAGTTCCAATGAAAGTAGTGGAAGAGGTGAACGCGAGGTTTGAGAATACTCTCTACGGTTACTTCCTTGGTCAACGCCTTGCGTTTCCTGTTGTTGATTACTATGTACGCAATGCATGGGCAAAGTTTGGTGTGCAAAAGGTAATGATGAATGCAAAGGGGTTCTTCTTCTTTAAGTTCACTTCGAAGAAA
>LBNU01023545.1:103893-121732 GCA_014162995.1 Artemisia annua
TGAATGTTTCATCTACGTTAGACTAAGGAAAACTGGCTAATCTCCTATATGGTAACATGCTTGAACGTCTTTAGAAACGTGAATCATATGTGCGTTATTGGTTTTAAGGTAGTATTTCATGCATAGGTTGCTATCGGTGAGCTCATGATAGGATGCTTGACGTATCGTCATAGAGTGAGGTAGGAACTTATAGAGTTGGGGAATTGAACGCACTCCCTATGAATTGTTAGGAATACACCCGTCATCCAAGCAAACTCAACATACTAGTCACATGATAAAAGATAGTTAGGGAGTAATGAAATCTAAGTAAACACTATTCTCCACCACTGATTTTCTCTAAACCAGAAAATTACAAAAATATAAGTAGCTTAGAAGTAGATAACTTGGGTTAGTTGACTAGCAACTAATTCCGCCCTATCCTCCAAAACCAGAGATTTACTGCTTTCATAAAACATAAAAATACAAAAAGAATCTTCCTCCACCCTTAGATCTAGATTAGAGTAGTTTTTAGCCTAACGAACACTATTCCCTGTGAGAGAACGATCAATCCCCCGGTACTTGCCACTTCACTATACTACATCGATCAGGTACACTGCCTGGTGGGGATTGCAAACTTCTCGAGATCCCTCGAGAGGTAAAACGTAGTGCGTGTTGCAATCCACGCGCATCATGAACCTAAGAAGGTGGATGGCACTAAGAAGAGGGCTCCTGATGTGCCTAGTACGAGTGGAACGAAGATTTCTACATCTAATCAGTTTGATGCGCTTAATATTGATGATGCGGATGCTTTTGGTACTCCGTCTAATGATAACAACAAGGATGTGGATGCTGGTAGTTCAATGGAAGTTAATGCGGATAAGTCTAGTAAAACAGCTAGTACAATAGAAGTTAATAAGGATGAGTCTAATAAGACAGGTAATACTAGGGAAGTTAATGATGAAGAGTCTAGTAAGGGTTCTACTCCTATTGTTGAGAAAATTGGTAAGCTTGAAAAGCTACTTATTGATGGTGTAGCAACTCTTGTGGATGATGATGGTCATCCTATCCCGTCGACCTCTGCCACTAAGAGGGTTAACCCATTTTCAAAGGTGGGAGAAATTGTGGTGTCTGATTCTGAAGACGAGTTGGTTGCCAACCCATTTGATGAGTCTGCTAATCTTTTTGGTGGGGGGCAAGAGTTTGAACAAGATTATGATGACTACGATGATTATGCGAACCAGGTGTATGATCTTCCCGGTAATTTGGATGCTTTTAATGCCATGTATGGTACCAAGCTTCAAGGCCCTAGGAAGTAATTTATTTTCATTGTTCTTATGTTATCATTTGAGTTGTGGTTTGATTTCTAGTTTTAGAAATTAGGAAGTATCTTGTTATGTAAGCTTTTAGCCTATGTAACGGGCTGAGATGTGGGACTTCACCCATATCCATTGTACTTAAAAGTTTTTTGGCTAATATATTTACCAGGGTGCAGGATTACTCCCCTTTACCCAAAAAAAAGTATCTTGTTATGTAACCTTTTAGCCTATGTAACGGGCTGAGATGTGGGACTTCACCCATATCCATTGTACTTAAAAGTTTTTGGCTAATATATTTATCAGGGTGCAAGATTACTCCCCTTTACCCAAAAAAAAAGAGGTAAACTCCAGATTTGAGAATACTTTCTATGGCTATTTTCTTGGTAAACGTATTGCTTTTACGGTTGTTGATTATTATGTGTGTAATACATGGGCTAAGTATGACATTCAAAAGGTCATGATGAATTCTAAGTGGTTCTTTTTCTTTAAGTTTAATTCAAAGAAAGGTGTTGATGATGTCCTTGAAAACGGTCTGTGGATGATTAGAAATGTTCCAGTTATTCTTAAACCTTGGACCCTAAACACCTACCTACTAAAAGAGGATTTGACTAATATTTCGGTATGGGTTAAATTCAATGATGTGCCCCTTGCTATGTTTTCTGATGATGGCCTCAGCCTCCTAACCACATTGATTGGTATGCCAAAAATGTTAGATTCTTACACTAGTCAAATGTGCTTAGAATCATGGGGTCGAAGTAGTTTTGCTAGGTGCTTGATTGAAGTCAAGGCGGACCAGGTACTTAGGGAGAGCCTCACTGTTGAGATGCCATTACTTGATGGGACAGGTTCTACTATTGAGAAGATTCGGGTTGAATACGAGTGGAAACCGCCTAAATAGAGTGTTAATGATCGTTTTCAGACGGTCAATAACAAGAAGAATGGTAAGAATGGTGGTCACAGTGCTCCGGGTCAAGGAGGTTTTACTAAGCCTGTTGGGGGTCCTAAGTTTAGGTATCAACCTAAAGTGCCTCCTCCTGAACCCAAAAAGGTGGATACTACAAAGAAGAAGACCGCTGATATGGCTAGTACGAGTAGTACGAAAATTGCTACATTAAACCAGTTTGATGCCCTTCATATGGATGATACTAATGACTTTGGTATTCCTACCAATGAAGTGACTAAGGATGTGAATTCTTGTATTACAAAGGAAGCTAAGGAGGATGGGTCTCTGAAGACTTGAATGCATCACAAGAACCGCTTGTGAATAATTCAATGGGAACTAAGGAGGTTGTTTCTACTCCTGTAGCTGAGAAAATTGGAGAGCTTGAAAAACTACTTATTGATGGTAAAGCTACTCTTGTGGATGATGATGATGGTAATCCTATTAGAAAGGTTGATTATCCGGGTAATAACAAGGATTCTCCGTCTACTTCTTGTACTAAGAGGGTTAACCCATTCTCTAAGGTGGGAGAGATTGTTGATTCCGACAATGATGAAGAGGAGGTTGTGAACACCTTTGATGAGTCCATGAACCTAATTGGTAGTGGTCATGATCGTGAAGATAATTATGATGACTATGCGGATCAGGTCTACGATCTTCCAGGGAAATTAGATGCTTTTTATGATGCGTATGGTATCAAGCACCAAGGCCTTGGTAGAAAGTAATTTTGTCCTCATCGGAGTCTAAAGTTATCTTTTGAGTAGTGGTTTATTTTCTTGTTTAGAGAATAGAAAGTATCTTGTTATGTAAGCTTTTCCGCCTATGTAACGGGCTGAGATATGGGATTCACCTATATCCTTTGTACTTAAGCATTTTTTGGAGTAATATATTACCAGGTCTTTTGACCTTTTACCCAAAAAAAAAAGAAACAACCTATCAAAGTCTAATGTCATAGATGGCAACAGCCTTTAATTGGGCCACAGATAGACCACAATCATCAAAATAATCATCATCAAAATCATTGTAGTCACATATACCATCTTTCCATTGCTCCAAAAGACTCCTCTCATTTCCTCCAATACCAAAATAAGTATTCTCGTTAGGCTATTCCAGGACTTGATCATTATCGCTATCAGGATCAACCGCATTACCCACCTTGGAAAAAGGGTTACCCACCTTGGTTGAAGAAGAATCAACCTTTTTAAGAGGTTTACCATCATCATCTACAAGAGTAACTTTCCCCTTATTAATTAGCTTTTCAAGCTTTCAAATTTTCTCAATAATAGGGGTAGTACTAGTGCTACAATAAGGGTCGTCTCCATAACTCTCCCTCTAACTTTCTAATAGACTCTTCTTCCCCCACCTCCATATCCACCCTTAGAAGAACTAGCAACAGCAGGTATACCAGATGCTAGGAAACTAGCCATATCGTTTTGGCAATCAAGAACCTCATCATCACTATCTTCTTCAGCCACCTTAGTTTCCTTCTTACTACCAGACTTCAAATCAGCCCCATCCTTAGGAGAAACACTTGTTGCACACGAAATACCATTATCATCAGTATCGGTCATATCAAGAGTATCAAATGGGTTCAATATAGCAACTGCCTCTTTAGTGATTTTCTCCTTAGTAGCATCCAGCTATTTCGAAACATGTACATACTTCTGCTTAGGTTTTGAAGGGCTAAATTTAGCCACCTTACCCACATCAATACCAAGAAACGGCTTTTTCTGAGGCATTTGAACCCCACCCTTCTTTCCTTTATCCTTACGATTCCTTACCTCAATGAAACCATCATCAGTCTTTTCCAAAGTAGTAGAAGCATTAGCTGCCACATTAATGTCATTACAAACAGCCACCTAAATACATTTTGGACACTTGATACGATCATGCCTAAAAACTTTACACACATCACAATAAGGAGGCGTCCATTCATATTAAACTTTAATGATTTCTGTAGTATAACCACTATCATCCTCATTAGGAATAGCCATACTAATTTCGCTTTTCAAATCTGACTTCGCACTTAGTTCAACAAGAGCACGAGCAAAACTAATACGTCCCCATGAATCAACACACATTGAGCTTGTGAACGCATCCAACACAATAGGTTTCCCTACTTGAGTAGCAATTAAGCTCAAAACGTCTTCTGAATATGCAACTAAGGGAACGTTATGCAATTAAATCCAAACCGGAACCTTAGTTACCGCATTTTTGTTTAATGATACCTTGAAATTCCATTTGGTAAGAATGAGGGGTGAATTTTGAATTCACCAAGGGCCACTTTGAAGAGCACGATACACCCCCTCATTCAAATTAAACTTAAAAAGGTAAACACTAGCATCATTATTTATAAGCTTTTTCAAGCCAAACTTACCCCACGTATTTTGAATAAGTGGACACCATCAACTAATCTTGATACGTAACGTAACGTTATTTTCCTCGAGAATGGTCCATGGATGATAGAAAATTTTCCTATTATTTTGAATAAGTAGACACCATCAAGTAATCTTATGAAAGAAGACTTGACCAAAGTATCTGCTTGGGTTAAGATACATGTTGTTCCATTGGCGACCTTTACTGCAGATGGATTGAGTGCTATTGCTACTAAAATTGGTACACCTCTCATGCTTGATTCGTATACGAGTACTTTGTGTAATGAGCCTTGGGACCGAAGTAGTTATGTGAAAGCTATGATCGAGTTACATGCGGACAACGAGATGAAAGAATATATGGTTATTGGTATTCCTAACATTTAAGATGAATGGCACACTTGTATGAGAGTCACGTTCGAGTATGAACGGAAACCCCCACATTGTTCAAAATGCAAAAATTTTGGTCGCTCGATTGGTAACTGTCCTCATGCGATTAAGGATCCTACAAAGAAGAATGTTGATGGTCCAAAAGATGGCTTCCAGGTTGTGAAAAACCGAGGTCTAAATAAGAAAGAACAATGCAAGTCTATGAATTTTAAACCAAAAAGACCATTTGTTTATCATCATGTGTCTACTCAAAGTGGTGCAGGAACGTCGAAGAACCAAGACAATGAGACAAATAAGAAGGTTAATACTATTTGTAGGGCTAATAGTGATTCAACATTAAATAATTAATACAAATTCTAATGGCACTTCGACATCAAATAACACTTATAGGAACAATGATGCTAACATATTTACTCTTAGAAATTGGTTTGCAGTTTTGAATGGAGAGGACAAGGTATTTGAGAATGTGGATACTTCAAAGGTTGGAAATGATGGTAATACTTGTAAGGAGGCAATATCGACTGGTGAAGATAGTGAAAGTGATGTTGAGGATGTATACGACGAGACTGTGAATTTCATGGCTTCCTTATCAAAGCGAGTTGGCGGAGGTGCATATGATGCAACTTTACTAGAGGATGAAGATTATGACTTATATGTCGGTTATGAGATTGAAGTCTTTGATTTAACTAAGGAGGAGCTGGCATTCTGTAAGAGTTAGATATTAATCTTCGAGGTCAATTTAGACGATAGTTTATATTTGGTGTTTGTATGAGTCGGATGTAATCTAGCGTTTAGTGATTGCTTTCCTTTTTAGGAGTAGAGGTGCCTTGTTATGTATTCTTTATCGCCTATGTAATGGGTTGAGATTTGAGATTCACTCATATCCTACGTATTTAACTGTTTTTTGGAGTAATACACCGGGGTAAAACCCTTTACCTAAAAACATAAATACCAAAATAAACAACAATATTAAATATGATACTAGTACTATTACTTTCATTTCACCCTATTATCATTCTTATCCCGATAGTGATTCAAAAATGCATACCAAAAGCACCCTTAATCTATTATTAAGATTTATATTTTCTGAACATGTTGAGTTGTTAGTGATCATCTAAACTCACAGGTCCACACTTGACTTGACCTTACGGTTCTGCTAGTTATTTTGCTTGCCACCTAACCACCTCATCGACTTGTTAATCAACAACTTAGAATGAACTTAAACAACTAATTAGTACCATTAAGAGAAGTCAATTTTGTTTCACAAGTTTCGATTTACACTCTATCTATTCCTAGCATAATTTTAGAACCAAAAATAACACGTAACAAACATTACAAATGCAAATAGTAGACCTTAGCCAAAAAGGCAAGAACTATAAGATGATTATGTATAACATGCAATGCAAGGCATGCATGTGTATACATGCCCGACCCATAAACCAAAAGAAAAAAGAAAGCAAATTCGCAATTGTGGATTGCTATTATTTCTCTCTCTACTGCACCCCCACCTTCTTTACCACTTATTTGCTCCCTAGTTCTTTGTTGCTCAAATTATAAGGAGCCCTCATAGCAAAAAAAGCAGATCCAAGGTGGTTGTTAATCTGTCAATTCACCACAATCAATCAACTCAAACTTCAAATCTATCAATCAATCAATCATATCACTCACCCCACTTAAACTTCTAAACAAAGTAACTGAAAAACATGTCTATCTCATCTTCAACAACCTCTCCAACTGTACCTCAGCTCCTTCTTCACCACCATCACAACCACTTACCTCCTCCTTCATGTGCTGATCAGCTTTGCTATGTTCACTGCACCCACTGCGACACCACTCTAGCCGTATAACCTATTTCGTTTATGTTTTCTCAAATTAGGGTTTTGTCTGTATAATATTTGTTTATATATATCTTATGCAAAAAGCCCTTATGTTTTTCTTTATATAGGTGAGTGTTCCTTGCACAAGCTTGTTCAAGACAGTGACAGTCCGATGTGGTCACTGCACGAGTCTTCTGCCCATGAGCATGCCGGGCTTGATGATGCCTCCTTCCATGAACCAGTTTCATTTTGGTCACAATAATTTCTTCTCTCCTTCTACTCAAACTCTTCTGGTAATTTTCTTTTAACTAATTATTTTTTTATTATTTATTATTTTTTTATTTATTTTTTTATAAATAAATTATGGGGTGTTTTAGAATTGTTCTAAAGCTTCTATAAATATATTTTTAGGATGATCAAATTCCGAATGGAGGTTCAAACTTTCTGATCAACCGAGATTACGCAAATGACTATTCGTTGACTGCTAGAGGAGGGTTTAGGGAGCTTCCAAAGCCTCCTGTGACTAATAGACGTAAGTTAAACTTTTAATTGTTTTCATCATGTCATATTTTCATTGGTTTAGGGGTTTGTTTATAAAGTCTATACAAGAACAGTGTTGATTAACGACTTAAACATGAGTTCTATTTATGCTTGCTAAGTTCACAAAATATTTATATGGTGACTGATTATCCATCTGAAATTGTCCAAAATGTTATTTTTGCTAATCGTTTTTTAGTAATAAGTTGCTAACTAATATGATCATGACCAAGAGAGTGCAAAATCAAATACGGAGTACTTATGTTTCGCTTAACATTTAAATCAGAATTTTCGTATCAAACTTTGATTATTTTGCTTTGTTCTTAATATTTTCTTTGTTAATTTACTTTATTTTTTAGAATTTTTTAGCTATCTTATATATAACTAGAAAAAGTCTATCTTCTGGTGCAACGCATAAAATATGCAGTTTTTTTCGTAACTTATCGAGCTTTCGTTTTTTTATTTCGGTTAAAAGCAAAGCTTAAATCATACACAAATATAGAAGAAACTGCATTTGTTAAAACATGTTTTCTACTATAAAAACTCTTTAAATAAATAGACTTTAACATACATCAAAAGTAAATTCAATCAATAACAAGAATCAAATATTTATCATGCACTTTTTCATTTTGGATCTCTTTCTTTAAAGTTTTGAATCGGGTATATTAACTGTTCAATGAACTACTCATGTCTAAAGGGGACAATGAAGGCTTTCCTTTTCTCATATTTCCATGCTCCTCAATGCTCATGTTTAAAATCAAAAGCCACTTTTACGATCTATTTCTCTCTCATTCTTTAAGCCCTAATAAGTGCATTCATATACTCAAATGCATTAATATAAAAGATTTGTAATTTTTTGTCAAAGGGTTGAAATGAAACTACTAAAAATTCCTTGATGCATTCATTATGTAAGCATCTTGAATTTATTTCTCCTCAAAGACTTCTATATAATAACTTAAAAGTCGTTCTTTTTGGAAAAAGAAGTTTATAAGTAATTGTTTTTTCTGAACAAGAGACTATAACTCATAACCTAAGAGGTATATATCTTCCACTTGGTTGATATAAGAAACTTATATAATCAGAAGTGTAACCAATTATAAAACATAATTCACTTAGGTGTTGTTTATTTCATTAAGATGTTTTAAATCTAAATCAGAGTACCACATCTTATTGTTAACAGGCGATTGAGAAATCTGAATCTAAGTCATATAACGTTACTTTGTTTTTTGAATTGGTAAAATGTCTAAATGGTGGCAAATTTTTCAATTTAAATATGAAAAACGTCGTATTTATCTATAAAAACAACTCACTAATTGACCTTTTACCCAAAAAAAACAACTCACTAAGTGTCTCAACTATATCAATCGTAAATTTATGTCATATCGATAAATGTATGTAAATGTTTATTATACATTTACCAATATACATATATGTGTGTTGAGTCGCAAATTTGGAACACATTTTTCATTACATTTTTGTAAAACAAGTAAAAAAAAAAAAAAAAAGTCTATATGTATATATACTATTTATTAAAAGGCAAAAAATCTATAAATATAATTAATGAAAAAACAAAATTAAAAAACATAAATATTAATAGAAACAAAAGTATAAGCCATTAAGAGACAATAACACACTTCATAGTTCATCCACCTCTTAATGAGCAAAACTCAATACATCTTACCGCCACACACGCTATCTCTTACCAAGTTAGAGGTAAGAGTAAATAAGAGGTATTTTTTGGAAAACAAACACCTCTTAATAATCGTCCTTTAGTGAATATAATTTAACATGACTACATATGCACACACACAAGAACGTACTAGCCTACATACTTCAAAGTTTGGGACATGTTTATAAGTCAATATGTTTTGTAAATGTGATAGCCCTTTGTTCTTATATTTAATGATAATGCATGATTGCTTACCAAGTGTTACAACGTTTCTAAATAAATCTTAAATGAGAGTAAGAAATTAAAGCCAATGAACATATGGATAATAGGAAAGTGATTACTAACTTCAAATTTTGTAAAAGAAAACGCTTCAGTCAGTATCAACCATTTTGAAACAGCACTCGTTACTTTTTGGCCGAAAAATAAATACCATATCCTTAGCCATAACTTTTAGTTTGTATCTTAGAAAATTAAAGAATTTGATTTATTAGTTTAGCACTGTAATTTTATTATTATTCAGTAGTGCATGACTATCTTATGTAACTTTATGTTATATAATTTGAAGTGGAAAGAAAATTTGGATTCTGTCCATAAGTGTACAATCATAATAGGAAGTAAATATGGGAATGCACACAATTTGAAGAGATTTGACATTGATAGTTTGTAGTAGAATAAATTAGAAAGGATGGGTGAGGTGACAGTATTGATACTCGGCCCTTCATTCCTTATATTTCTTTCTTTAAATATTTATGTAAAATAGTAAAAAGACAAATAAAGAGGAAAACACACAGTAGAAAGTGAAAATTGATGCATTTGTTTTTGTTTTGTTTTTGTTTATGTACTCAGCTCCAGAGAAGAGACAAAGAGTCCCTTCTGCCTACAATCGATTCATCAAGTCAGCTTTCGATCATCATCACCTTCTTTTATATTATGCTAACATTGCTAAAAAAAGATAACATTAATTTGCAATAATGTGAATATAACTGTTTTATAAAAATGGGAATAAAAATGCAGGGAAGAGATTCAAAGGATCAAAGCTGGAAATCCTGACATTAGTCATAGAGAAGCCTTCAGTGCTGCTGCTAAAAATGTAATGTTTCTTTCTTTTTACATATTACATTACTTTAGGGTTTTTTCCTTCATATATAATATTACTATTTACACCTTTTTCTTATCATTTTGTTTCGTTTTATAAAAAAATACAGCAAGAAATTTGATTTTCCATGAGAAAAAGAGTTTAATTCTTTGTACGTACGAAACTTTTTTTTTTTCCCTTAAATGTACAAATATTTTAAATCTATTAATTAGTAGTATCTATTTAACATATTTCTTTTAAAATTTTTATGTATATACTTACATGTATTGGTTTTTGATCCAAAAGTGGGCCCACTTTCCACACATTCACTTTGGACTGATGCCTGATCAGACTAGTGCTGTGAATAAGAGCAGCATGCGCCAACAGGTACACTGTTCATATATTTATAATTTTTTATATACATCTTCATTAATTCATTCCTAGCTAGCTCTTGAAAAAAATGGCTAAGATTATTTGCAAGAACTTAAACACTCTTATTAATGTATGGTTGTTTAAAAATGAGTGTAGGATCACATGGCAGATGGTGGTTTCATGAAAGATGGTTTCTTTGCTTCTGCAAATGTGGGTGTCTCTCCTTTCTAGCTAGCTATCTAGGCTACAAACCTAATTCTTATTTTTAATTATCTGCAAATGAAGCTTAATTATCTACCTTGTACTCTCTTCACGTTTAATGTAACAACTGTTTTTAGTATCACACTCCTTCATGCTTCACAACTCTCTCTTTCTCAAAATATATACAAATACGTGTATATGTATTATGATACGGTTGAAAATGGACGTGCTCAACCGTATCATGTACACAAGGTATACGTATATAGTTATTATTTGCTATATACTTGATAGGATCATGAAGTATGGTTGAGGGTATTTTGGGAAATTAAAGGAATCAGCTAGCTAGGGTAACATTTTGATTTTATATGAAAACAACTTTTATCAAGACTGTAACTGTCAAGAAATTTTCTAAAAGCTATTCCCTTCCCCCACCAAAAAGTAATTTCCTGAAAAAGATGACCTAAAAATACATGAAAAAGATAATCCATTAGATGTGTTTTTTGGCTCGCATGAATTACAAAGACATGCATGAATGTGGTTCAGCATGTTGCCGCATCACCTCTTTCGGTCATTTATTTTTTAAAATTAGCAAATAAACAAGGATTTTTTGCACTTAAGCGTCGTTAAGTTTTCCTTCAACAATTTTTCGATCAGTTATATTAGAAGTAAGAAGACACCTTTCTAATCAAAAAGTTTAATTGTGTTACAAGCCGTTCAAAGGATTAAGAGGAATATTGTTGAAAAGTTTAATTGTTTTCATATAGATCCACCACTTTCCTTTGAAGACACGAATTAAAGAACAATCAATTGTATGGAAGACCAGCATAACTAGTTAATTAAGACAAAGTGTGACTTCCTCCACAAGATAGAATGTTTTTCAAAAGAACATAATCAAAATAAGAATATAATTGGCAAGAAAGTCTTGTATTTGGCAGCATACCTAAAGCTCGTATTTGAATATTTGACAATCTTGTACAAAGCATCTACAAGTATAAGCATATTACTTTTTTGTTAAATGAATAATATATAAGTATATGATGCTAGTTAACACATACTTCTTGAGTGGTCGTTGTATTAAAGTCTGTGTTATATGGCAACTTTGGATGGATTTGCCATGGGGCGCGACTCTCTGGATGTCGGTAAGCTTATCAATCGGTTTTAACATACAATGTGTCAAATTTTGCATGCTTCAGCAATATTTGTGTCGCAAGAATCAATTGCCTACGTGATCCTCGTTTGATAATGACTAGAATCAAAACACATACCTAAAAACTGAAACATACATATGGATATAATCACATTTTAGAATGAATTATAGTAATGCAGACGTACTAATGTCATTTACGTACAAATTTTAATGACATTTAAAGAAACTTAAGCCAAAGGTATGGTAACGCCGAGCATGGCACTATGTCGACATGGCTTGCACGTTTCTATCGTTAGTTGAGATGTTAACTCACCAACGCCCGTTGAAACAAAAAAATTTTTTCTTTTATCTTTTTCTTTTCGATTTATGTGTGTGTATGTGTTGATTGTGTGTGTATGTTGACAGTGTGTGTTTGGACGTGGTTTAGTTTTTTGTCAAGCGTTAGTTGGGCTAAAGACGGATATGATTGTTTTAAAGATATTGGGCTAAAGTTTCTATGTCAATGTTTCTTTTTCTTATTTTTTTTTTCAGTTTTCTTATTTATTTTTTTTCCAGTTTTCTATAATTTGTATATTAATTTAATGAATGCAAAATTAGTTTGCTTGAAATAATGGAAAAGAAAATAAAAATGATGGGTCTCGAAAAAGGTGATGTTAATGGTGTTATGAGTCATGGCCGGATTTGAGCATGTGCGGGGTGGGCAACCGCATAGGGCCTCAAATTTTAAAGGGGCACCATAATTATAGACATGTATGTACATTTAGTTCGACTTCTAGCCTAAATTTGGCACATATGTGTTCTGAAACGTGATATAGTTGGATCCACAAAAAGTAAGATGAATAACTATTGGTTTTGGTGATTTTCAATTGTCTGCATAAACATGGGGTAATAGGTTTGATCCAACGAAGAAGAAGATAACATTGGGCTTTATGCACTTTACACCCCTTAGCTTATGAAGTTTTGACATTATTGTTTTTATAAGTGTTAATTCCACACTAGTGTAAAATGGGTTACATATTTGACATTTTCACCCCCTCAGGGTTGATAAAATTTTTAAAGGTTCTAATAGGTTTGTGAGTTTATAAAGTATCTTACTTATTATCAACACTTTATTTCAAACGTGGAACAAAAACTTTAACTTGACCATTTTTAATGCTTTGCCTTAATTTTTTTGGAAGCTTTAATTAAAGCGATTCTGCGAATTTTTTTTTTTTTTTTTTCCAAATACATTTCACACATATACGAGTTTTTCCGTCTATAAGAAGTAGATATCGTAAAAGTTGCACAGGGCCTCTAAAAACAACAGGACGACCCTGTTATGAGTGAGAGAGAGTATTTGGTGTGTTGGTATTAATAATAAGAATGTTAAAGTAGCGCTGAGGTGACAACATTTTTTGATGTTAATGGTGTTATAACATGTAGAGGCTCTTATAAGTAATTGTGGGTAAAAGGTTATCATCTTGGGAGTAAACTTAAAACAGAGGTCAAATATATGTAAACATTGGGCTGAAGGTTGGGCCAGAACAGCAAAGTCCATTAAGAACCTTTTATTGCAGATTTTGCTGTGTAATGTGTATTGACAGTTTAACATGCTTCCATAAATGTTTAAGCAAATTTTTACATTTTCAGTATGTTATGTGTCAATTAGTTATAACGACAAAACTCCGAGAAATCATTGAGATGTGGGATAAGAAAATGACTATATAGATCCTATATGTTCCTTTCTTATGTTTACTTGGACGTTTGACGGTGAACGATGTTTGGCAAAATTATTCATCTAAAATGATGCTAGAGAACGATTTCTACTCTTGCTACTCTAATCAAGAAAGAAAGCACCAAATTTCTACCTAAATAAGTAAAATACCATGTTGTTCCACATGCCAATATGACTAGTAATTCTCATTCTAAAACAGAAGTGTATAAACAATAACTACAGCTAAAAGAATCTAAACATCAAATAATGTATAAAGATTTAATATCACTATTATTACAAAAAATGGATAACAGTGTCAAATATAAGAATGTTGAAATCTCTTAAAGGGGGACATCGACCAATTTTTTTAGCAAAGTATCAAATCAAAGATTACCTGAAAACAACAAAGAACTTGTGTCCACAGTGACAATATGGACACACGCATAAAAACCAAAGGATATGACGCTGCAGCTTTAACATTTAAAAGTAGTCGAAATCATCATGAGAACAATTGCCATCACCATTGTTCCATGAACTGGGAACTTAGCTGATGTCCCAGATGAAATATCTTGTGGCCTGAAATATTGTTACAGCCACCAATATGAATCATCAGATTAAGCTTTCTAGGACAGATAATAAACAGAATTATGAGATAATACGATGGCCAACCGAGTGAGGATACATACTTTTGCATATGACTGAGGGCACCACAAAACAAAGCATTGTCGGGCATGGGCAGTTCTGTTTTGTTAGTTTTCTCAGGATTGACGATCCTAATATAAGTTTCTTGACCAAGATACCACGAGTCTAGATTCTCTGTTCTCAGATTCCAAACTCCCACGTTATCAAGCGAGATCAATATTGAAGTCCATGCTCCCGGATAAACCTACAAAGTATAAAGACGTTATTCATTAAATGAATAGCTTCACAATGCCAACTCAAATCTAAATTTGTTATTTACAATTTTATGATCTAGTAAGCATATGACGATATTAATGATACCTGTGTAGTGCTACGAGCAACTCCATCCCACTTATTATATGTCCCTCTGCTATCATTTGTCCATTCACCATAACCCATTCTGAGGCCAAAGGGAAAAGTATTATTTACAGACGATATACTACCTAAGAGTTTGAAGCAACTATTCTTACCCGACTACAAAAAAAGCATATCCGTCCATGTGATAACTATGCATCTTAGTCTCATTGTTCTGTAGAATCACTTCCATAAATCCCTTATATGTTGCATTCATAACTGATGTTTCCATTCGAGAACGTCCTGTGCGTGGTTCAGAAGGAAAATCAAGCTTATATGCTCCCTTCACTTTGAATTCATCAGCCAATCTAATTGGAGTGGTGGGATTCACAAATGATATTCCACTAAGAGTGGCCCTTCGTTTCCCATTAATATTCACCCATGGCTTGTTTTTTAGTATAACAACTTCAGTCACATTAATAGAACCGTATTTAAAGGAACCTTGTGGATTTGGACGCGCCCCACTAGAAGACACGTTCCACCTGTGTAAATTCGGCCCGTATAGGTAAACATCAATAAGCATTTGTAAACACATCATATGACAAAATAAATAAACATGTCAACCGAACAAACCTTATGGACCTTGCTTGGTTCATAGAAAAAGTTTTATCATATTGATCTTGAGGAGGATCAGGGAGGGGACCCGATGCCTTCCCTTTAGAATTGGAATAATGCAAGATGCCAACACCTGTGACTCTTTGCCAAGTAGATGTGTTAACGAACCTAGCACTTGCTACAATGTAGTAATCACTACTTGCATTCTGATCCATTGATACTAAAAATGAGTATGATTGTCCGACGTGTATGTCTAAGCTAGTATAGTTTTGTTGCACTGTGTATGAGCCTTCTGTTTCGGCTAATAGCAAGTTATGGTTCTGTATTCTGAAATTCAAGCTAGTCGATACTCCAACATTGCTGACACGAATACGGTATGTTTTCCCTGCCAAATAAAAAAATTTAGTTCCTTATATATTAAGGTGAAACGGCAAAAGCTGATTAGATTACTTACCTGGTTTGACATTAATAGTTTCATGATCAATGCCATCAGGAACAAGGGTATCATTATATCTATAAGGCCCTTTCCCATTTATAAGAACCCCATCGGGCTTTCCTAGATCATGCCCGGCATCAAGTGTTTTTCTCAAAGCCTACAAAAACCAAAAAGATCGATAAATCACTTTATGCTAAAATGAACAGGAAAATCTTTATAACCCTTTACCAAAAAAAAAAAAAAAACAGGAAAATCTTTATTGTGGTATTTTGAGTAACACTTACAGTGTGGCTCCTTATGTACCAATCACCTATCAAGATTGTTATATCGCCAGCAGGGTTGTCGAATGGGATAGAAATGACGGACCTCGGATTAATAATGAAGCTACCGAAACCGCCTGAAGCTCTCTGGAAATTGAGAGATGGGAAGTAAAAGTAGCTGCCTATTTGATCTTTAACTTGAAAGTTATAAGTCCAATTCCACTTTGGGGGGATTGGACAGTTGGTGCCAAGTACACCATCTTGCCATGAACTCCTCTTTTGCTGTATACCCGCCCTGTTTCAACTTTCAATCAATACTTTCCTTATACTATATTAAATATGTACTATTTATAACTCCTTGAGTTTGTTATCAACAAAAATATTTCTCATATGTAGGATGTGACGAAACTTTAACAGCTGTAAGTTGAGTCAAAACGCAGTAAGTAAGAAGGAATGCAGTTTTAACAAAGAGTTGTATCGATCAAAACCTAATATGTAAATACTTAGAGAGATCTTACCAAGTTAAGAGGAGGTCTTCATCTAACTTATTCCTGACATTAACAACAACATTGTTGTTTGTAGTTGAATTTATAGTAGGGCCTGGAAATTGGCCATTTATAGCAATAACCTACAATACCGATTTTTGATCAGATTAAGTTATCTCATCTTTATTTATAAACCTACAAGCACATTTTAATTCGATATGAGTGTTGGGTTGTTTACCTGTTGTGGGACACCAAGAGGTGAAGCAGTAATATAAGATAGTTCAAATTCGTAGGAAACAGTTGGATCTTCGGCTAAAGTAACGATCGAAAACAATGTAATGCAGCTAGTTATAATTAGAATATTACTAACACAAAATACAATGGTTAAAGAAGAAGCCATGAACTGGAAAAACTTTCAAGGAACCAACAATATTATACTGTTTGAATAAAAATGTGAATAAAAAATCTGAACCACTTTTCTTGAGTAGGATTTTACATTATCAGTTAGAGAGAAAAGGAAAGATTGGAGGAAATTTTGAGAGATTACGGGAGAGTAGTTTGCCGGAAAATGGAAATCGCAGTGACTGGAAAAAGGTGGTGAATAGAATTGAAAGAAACGGCTATATAATATACTTCCCTCGCCAATTAAACATGATCCCGTTAATTGTGTAACTTGCCATTATTATATGCTATGCTATATTTAAATAAACTTCGTTTGAGTACAAATTGGTTCAAAGATCTTCTACTCTATCAGTTATTTATGTAAACGAAAAAAGATTCTCATGTGTATCACTTAAACAAATATATCTAGTGGTTATTGGGATTTGGAGAAAGTGGTAGCGAATGGGGATTTGAAGAAGAGAAATTGATGGCAAGCTTTTCGTCGGTCAGCACTTGCACTTAATCATCATATCGAAAAAAGATGCACCTAAATAAATTAAGTAGAAGTTTAGTCAATACTTTATCGATCTTATACATCAAATAGACAGAACGTTTGCTTTGTTCGTTATATGTCATTGAGGGAAGTCGAGACATTATTGATGTTATGTGTGATTCTTAAACAATGTGTCTAACTTACACAATCATTGTTCACAATCGTAGTACTTTGCAAGTTTGCATAGGAGTAACAACCTGTTCTTTTTCAAGTCTTGGGCTTGTTAATTAGGCAATCTAGACAAGGCCTTAGAGGGAAATGCTAATCTGCAAACGGGCCCTTTGTGGTGTATAGCCGGTTAAAGATAATTTTGTCCACAACATTCAAATCCAAACTTGCATTCTTCTTTTCTGCGTGTCACTGTTTCGGTAAATGAACACAACTTAGAGCATCAGTTGTGATCAAGACTAAGCATAACAAATAGTTTTCCCAACTATCACTAGTTGGGAATTGAAGCGTCGTAAACTTTCAATATATAGATGATCCCATCCAAACCAAATTTCAATATATGCTACTAGAAAAAACGCCGTTTTGCAAAACACGAAAAATGTCATTGAAGGTCAACAAATGTGATCAAGACTAAGCTTTTGTTTTTCACTCGCACATGTAAAATGATATCATCGAAT